>VXBZ01005258.1:35377-118768 GCA_013399135.1 Heliornis fulica | reverse complement strand
GCACAAACGCGGGCGGGCGGCGGGCGCCAGCTCTGCACCGCGTCGGGCGGCGCCCAGGGTCCTGCCGGCCTCCGCCGCGTCCGGACGCGCCCATGAAGCTCATAGTGCCGAAGCAGCACTGTAAGTACCGCCCGGGCGGGGGGCGACCTGGACGCTGTCGGGGCGTCTATGCGGTCTTAGTACGCCCTCCGTCCCGAAGGGCTGCTAGAATTGAGGGAAGAAAAATTTAAAAAAAGTAGACTTAGAGGCCGAGTGCAAATTTTTCCGGGGAAGTTTTTTGTAAATATGACAAATCTGTGATACGCACCGTATAACCAACGCCAGTGGCTTTTGGCTAGTTACTTTGCTACTGCTTCAAACAAAGCCAACAAATGCTTTCTGCTTTGTTAAAAAAGTTCAGCTTGTTCTGAACGGGTGATCAGGGATGGTCAGGATCACAGCTGCCCGCTGCCAAAACTTAAAGATGTTTCCACTCAGTACGAAGTAGTGTGCATTCAGTTACTCTGGACATTTTTTTCCCCAATTTCTTTTGAAATAAAAGCTTACAGCTTTTTATATGAGCAGAAAAAAAGAAATAACCAGAAAGAGCCTCAAAGAGCTGCAGCATTCACAAGGCTACTTATTATCCAGTGCCTTCTCTTACTAGGTCTTTGCAAGCTTTTGCTGAGCTACCCATACTACTTTGCTCCTTAGAATGTTCTCTGTATTGATTAATCATGTGGTGCTTACAGTACCTGTAGATATTTAATTAAGTCTTCTACCAAACTTTAAATATCAGTGACCAGATGATTCTCTGTCACAGACTGGCTTTGTAGTCTTTTTTTTTTTTCCAGCTTCACGCTTTCAGGAACAAGAACTGCAGAACTTCGATCTAGTTACATTTTTATTTGGTGTAACTAAGAAAAGTCAGCACTTGCATACCAAAGTCTTCATAATATTAAAAACTTTTCTGAAGCAAAGGCTTTTAGGGGTACATGTAATCACTTGAATAAGAAAGAACAGGGAATTTGGAACTTTCATCCCATCTTGAGAGGAAAAATAGCCCATCAAAGTAAAGAGCATTGAATGGCTATGTTGCCCAGGTTGTCTGACAATGCAGTCATCAGTTTTGGGGATTGTAATGAGATGAGGCTTTAATGAAAACATCAGGTGAGAGAAGTGCTTTGTAGAACTATTTGTGGGCAATTTCTTAGCTAACTAAAAGACATGATTTCTTGTTGATCTTATGCTTTTTTGACTTTGTTACTTTTTATCAAGAATAAATTTGCAGTTTAGTATGATTTGCATGAAAATATGGTAGCACACTATCACCAGCTTAAATTTGTTAAACAGCACTCACTCCTGGTACTGTGTAGTTTTCCACTGTATCCATCTATATCAATACTACACTTTCCCGTTTTACTGGTTTTTACATTTAATCCTGGCTTTTGCAGATATTTGTACTGTGCTTAAGGACACATTGCAAAATGAAACACAGTTGCCACATGGCATGTAAGACTTCAGTATTGATTGTGGGGTTTGCTTTGCGTGGTGGAAAAGATAATGAGATAATTGGCATTTCCCAATATTTCAACAAATGAAGCCTATCTTTCTTCAGCAGTCATTCCTTTATAATCCTTCTGAACTATGTGTTTTCTGTATTGTTTTTGCTTTCTGCCAAGGTGATGTAGATGTCAGTGTTCTGAAGTCCTTTCCCCCTCTGAGAAAGGAAGATTCCCTGTGAAACCAGTGTGCTTTGCTGATTAGTCTGTGGGATCTTGGGACCAAGTTACCTTCCCTTTGACTCACCTGTTGCTTCTGCCTACAGGCTTGTCTTGGCTTTTTTTCTGTACTTGAGCTAGATGAGTTGGCAGGAGTGCTAAGTTCTTGTCAGTTTTCTGGTTCAAATTATTACTGCAGACCCTTTGTGAGATACCACTGTGGTTTACGATACCACAGCATAAAGAATATACAGTACCTGTTATGATGCCTTGTGCTGTAAAGTGCTCTAGAAGAAAATAAAATACTGAAGCAGTGTGAATTCTACTGATTTCAAAAGCCTGCTAAAGTGTCATGTTATTCAGTTTAAATGTGATCTTTGAACAAGAAAAAAAAAAACAACGCAACTACTTTTTTTTTTTTTTCTTCTGTGGTGCCTTCATCGATCCCTGTGAAACAGCATTTTGGCCAAGTAGGAACAAAGATTATTGATATAACAGGCATAGACTGGTACCACACAGCGTTATTCTGTATCAGACTTAGTGAAGAGTCCATCCGAGCATCTTAATTCTGTTGCTTTTCTTTCTTAATTGCTGTTGCTTTTCACAGTCTTTTAATCTTAAGAATTGCTTCAGGTGACAGGCTGCTTACTGTTAGTCTCCAGTTGATTTTAATTCAGGGTGTTGCCTAAGGAATAGGACAGGCCACAACCGAGCTAGTTGGTGTGTTGTGGTCCAGCATCCTGTGAGAAATGTGTATCAGCCTTACCGTCCAGGTAACACATTGCCAAGGGGAATGGGAAGCTCAGGCAAATCACTTGCATCAGGCTGGGTGCTGTCCAATGCAAGAATAATATTCTTACTAGCTAATCATTGCTTCTTGTCACTTTCCAAGTTTGGCTTTTATTTGTTAGGTGGTTTTTATGAATTTAGGTATAAGTAATGACTTAGCTGAGTAATGACCTAGTCTACACTTGCGATTGTCAGAAATCAGTTAGTGGTAATATGACTACATATATGTGAATGATCACACCTGAGTAACAATCAGCTCCCTGCTTTTGGCTTTGAAGGTTTTTTGGTTTGAGTTGTGGTTTGGGGGTGGGGAGAAGAGGGTGTTGAGGTTTTTTGTTTGTTTTGCATGGTGGTTTTTTGGGTTTGGTTTTTTTGGGGTTTGGGTTTGTTTTTTTCATTTTCTGGTAAGGTGGTAGGCACCCAGTAAGCCGTTGCTGCTGAAAATTAACTGGAAGGCTTTGCCCTATACAAGTGAATGATTTCTTTAGCTCTACCTTGTAAGATTTGATGAACCTCCTGTTACTAAGCATATGTAGTTAATTAAGACATATATTCTATTTTTGTTCAAAGGGAAATAAACACTTCCACTTTACAACATTTTTGCATTGCTCAAAATAACTGTGTAAAATAGGAAGAAGCAATTGCAGTAAAAATGTAAGCTATTATCAGCTTCTCTTTTAATAGAAAGCAGCTTTCAGAAACTGTGAGAATACTATCCCATCTTGGTAGTGTCATGCTGTGACTCTTGGTAGGTTTTTGTGTTCTTGTTTTTGCATTCTCCCATATTCCAGTCCCAATTAAAACAGGAAGTTCTTATATCGTCACAGCATCAAGCAATGGAAAATAAATGCAAATTAAAATGTAAATGAAGATTAATAGGATTTCATCATGTGTGTGTCCAGGAAGAAAAGCAGCTGAACCTAAGATATTTAATTGGATATATTAATGATACTAAAGTATTGATACCACTATTCAAATTTTTGATAAAAAATTGAGATACTGTACCTGTGTTTGAGGAAATAGAGTCTTGGGAAAGAGCTGTATAAGCTGAAAAAATTTTGGTAAAAAAAAAAAAACCAAAACCAAACCTGCTGCAGGTTGGTCATAAAAAATTCAGGGTTCAGGTTCTAGCCAGTAGGAGTCAGGCACAATCTAAGAGTTGAAGAGTAAAAAGATTCAGCTAACCTTATGCGGTACCTGTGAAAGGATTCATTCTTACTCACCCTGATCTTGTCCATGTTGTAATTTTGTATTTACGCTCCACACCCTCTTGTTATGTTGCATATTAAAAGTAGGATTTTTAAAAGAATCTTATCTGTTCAGTTCTGAATGTACTGTGCCTTGCAGAAATGGCCTCATAGGTTCATACTCTTCAAATTTGTTCAGAAACTAGGCAAAATACATCATGTAATTTCTCATGAGTGAACCTTTCCCCCAGATAGTGTAGCTGTTGGTGAGCATCAGATTACCTAATTATGCAATGGTGTAGATACCTTCTGTTTGCATTGTCACATGCTTCTGCAGCTAAATTTTTAAGTAATGGAGATTGTTATCTCAAGATAACAAACCTGTAAGTAGTTGGTGCCGTTTAAATCATATTAATTTTCTTAAGATAAGTGGAGCCTTTTGATTTATGCTAGGCTTTTAAGAATGCATGATTCATCTTGATGACTTCTGTATCAGTTCTGTGGGACCTAGAAGAATTTTATAGTGGTGGTGGTTTTTTATGAATTACTGCAGTGTAGTGATAAGTAGAATAGTTTTGGCTTCTTTACAGTAATAGACTGCATTGATCCAATGAGTGTGTTGCATACTGACTTTACTGAGAAATCTG
Organism: Heliornis fulica; assembly: GCA_013399135.1. NCBI lineage: Eukaryota > Metazoa > Chordata > Aves > Gruiformes > Heliornithidae > Heliornis > Heliornis fulica. Next base: position 114,445 of record VXBZ01005258.1, on the reverse strand, counting down.
CTCATAGTACTCTTATCAGACAATTTTAGTCAAGGTGTACTTTCTAACACGGTTAAAAGTATTTCTGCAACGTATCTAGTACATCACACAGTTTTGAATAACTGTGACTTTGAATAACAGTGACTGATTTCACTTTCTTCTTGCTTTTCTGGATTTTAATAACTCAAACTGGACATTTATTTAGGCTGTGAAATACTAGTCTTCTAGTTTAAAACAAACAGAAACCCAAGCAACAACAAGTGAAAATTCTCATTTTCAGGCCCCCAATGTTTTCCCTCAAACCATGGAGACTGTATCTACACAAATACTGTTCGTTCTTCATACCCTCTGGTTGTGTTAGTGAGAGCCCTAGTAATTATGGTGGCCTCTGAATAGTCTTATTCTCTATAGGCACTAGATCATGTAGATTATCTGAAGATACCAAAAAGAGCTGGTGGTGGTGCTTCAAGCAGCGCATTTTATTTCAGAACGTATAACAAGAAATGAATATATTTATTTTAATAATCCCTGGAATACACAATTGTTTCTACTATCACACTAGTTTCAGGGAATATACATGTATTTCAGCAGGAATTTTGAAACTTGTTGTCCTAAGTAGTTAACCGGTTAAAATAGTCATCAGGTTATTATTGCAAGTGATCCCAGTGGGTAGCTGGTGCTAGCAGCTGTGAATCAAAACTAGCCTACTGTTCGGCATAACTGAAATACTGGTTGTTGTGGACTGATCTTATGCTCTTTATTTGTGCTTAAGAAACTGCTGCTGTTCAGGAGCAAAGTTCTTTTCTTTCTGCAGCTCTCCATTTGGCTCACAACAAAATAAAAGGAGCTTAGATACACTGAATTAAAAAAAAAGTCTCTTGGCATTTCTGCTTGCTTTTTAAATGTGAGCATTATGTGTAGCTATTCCAAGAACAATACAGTCTTGATATAACTTCATAGTTGTTTTCTACAGTACTTAATGGTTTAGATGTGATGCCTCAGAATGTTAAGATTAAATAAGAGTAAATGTCTGGGCAGTCCTTTACGAATAACTTCAGCTGTTAGTACTTAACACTTTTATCACTGGGCTTGTGCTTGATAGGGGGATAGAATGCTTCTTCCCTCTCTAGAGGGAATCTACATGATAGCTTTAAAGCTACTGTTGGTGCATGTAGATGGTAACAGATTTTACACCCTGAACATTGAGTATTGAAAGCTGGATTACACTTAGGCATGGAATGGTTATATACGGCACAGTCCAGCCCCACTGCTTTTAAAATTAAACTTTCTGCTTGTGTGCTTAAGATATAGCCAAGGAAGAGAGATACTGTTCTGGTGAGGCAGGTAATTAAAGTTCTCAGTAGCTTAAAGATTTGTGTAAATCACTAATGGGATTGGCATCCTGAGCTCCGCTGCATGTAGTGTTGCACAGTGTGGACCAATCTACTTTTCTTAAATAGTTACCTTTCACTTCCAAAAGTGCTTGTGATACACAGATTACTACATGGTAACCAATTTTCCTCTTTAAAGTAAAGCCTATTTTAAATACACTTGTTTGAAATTCTTCCCCTTTCAGGGAGCTTTTGTGCATCTGTGTGGAATGTGTCTTCCCAAATCTCAAATATTAGACTTCATTTCAGCATCTTTGTGTCTTGCAGCTTGTAGGGCATGAAAAAAAAACCAATGTGACTTGAGAAATCTTGTTCTCCATTTTGGTTGTTTGTTCCTCCTCCCCTCTTAGTCTATTTTAAGAATTGGTGCCAGAAGTCAGACTGGGTGAAATGCAGTAAATGTGCTCTGTCAAGAGATGCTGAAGGGTAAAATGTTTTACTGGGGAAAAAATATTTTCATTTCATTAAAACCTCCTTCTCCAAATAGGAGTATTTTGATATTTTCTATGAAGCTTTAACTTATAAAGGTATTTAATACATTTGAAATGAATGCATAAATGACTGCTGGCTTTCAGGGGCAGATGCTGCTACTCTGACTGCACTGAATTGTGCATGTTTTAAGCAATATGGTTAAACTGTATATTCACAGTGACTTTCTCTTTCTTCCTTCCCGACCCCCTTGTCCTTAGCGTTTCCGTGGTTTGGAATGGATATCGGTGGAACTTTGGTTAAACTGGTCTACTTTGAACCTAAAGACATTACAGCAGAAGAGGAACAGGAAGAGGTGGAAAACCTGAAAAGCATTAGAAAATACTTGACCTCCAATACAGCCTATGGCAAAACTGGCATTCGTGATGTCCATCTTGAACTGAAAAATTTGACTCTGTGTGGACGCAAAGGAAACCTGCATTTTATCCGCTTTCCCAGCTGTGCCATGCACAGGTTCATACAGATGGGTAGCGAAAAGAACTTCTCCAGTTTGCACACTACTCTCTGTGCCACCGGAGGTGGAGCTTACAAGTTTGAGGAGGACTTTAGAACGGTAGGTGATCAGTTCATAAGGGTTCAGTGGGAAGTACTTTGGGAAAACATCGTGGGAGTCCCATTAAAGCTTGCAGAGAAAATAACGGGGTGTGGGGTTTTTTTTTGTCAATACTAACAGGTTAACATTAGTTAACCAACATGAATTCATTTTGATAGTCTGACTGCTGAGAACATGAATGGACCAGAGGAAGGTATTCTACTTGCTTGGTATTGTACTGCAATACTACTCTGCAGGTTGTCTTTGGTGAATAGGGTTTTTCCGAGTTCAGGTGTGATGATCAGATGCCTCATAATCAGCGAGGGTGTGTCATGACAACATTGAAACCTGAGACTAAGTTCTCATCTTGCAAACTGGAAATCTATTAGAAAATGAAAAATTAAACTGTACAGGATGAAGATGAGATTTGGGTTCCCTTCCCTTTGTATTAGTCTTCAGTTGGAATTAGACAAGGGGCTAGAAGACCAAGCATGGAGCAGGGGAAGAAATAGTATATGGAAGCATGACAGTAGCAGTTAGCTTTTGATTTCAATTTCAATTCTGTGAGTGTGTCATGTGAAGAAAGGCAGTCTATGAAGTGACTAGGACCCAGATCTCCTCGAACTTAAAATAGCCTCTGGAGGTAGCACCAGAAGCTGATGCAAATCTGAAAGATTTGGGATGCTGGTGTTTCTGTAAACTTCAGCAAGTCTTAGCTCCCAAATGAGTGCACTGGAAAAAAATAAATGTGAGCTGTTGTACGAACTGCATTTGAGAGAAATAGTCTTTTGGGAGGCAGTTGTCTGTTGTGTATGTTTCTCTACTGGGCCATATCTCTGTTTATTTTCTGTAAAAGAGTGACTAGTCTGCCTGAGCCAGAGCAGTCTCACCAACATTAATGTGAATGATTTACTTGGCAGGCAGATCTGACGCTTCTGCCCCTAGCTTTTGATCTGGTCTTGAGGGTGAAGGATCGCTGCCGGGTGTGACAAGTTACATCAGTTGCTTTGCTCTGCCTCCTTCAGTCTAGGGAGCTATCATACTGATTTATCAACTGCTGTTGACTGCTGTCCCTGGCTTTCTGTGCTTCGTATTTAACTTGAAGCATCCTGCAGTACTAGAGCTTTTTCTGTTGTTAATGCCTCTCCTCTAACAGAGGACTGAGCCTGTAAGGGGGCAAGAGAATGCTGTAAGAGCTCAACATGAATTCCAGCTGTTGTGCAGTCATTTTCTGTAAATGTTGGACAAGGAAATAGTTCATTGAAAGATGGTCAAGTTTATGGACTGCTGTAGTAGTCCACTACTTCTGCTGGATTACTTGGCCATTAGACTGATCACAAGTCCTTCACATATTAGGCTCTACTAAAGGTTGAGTTTTAGTTTGTCTTGCATTGTGTAAGGATGTTGGCACCACAGCAGGTGAGTTCTAATGCTAGTCAGTGTGGCCTCAGCTCAGGATTTTGAGCATCCTTCCATGTGTACAGGGAATAATTTGGATCACATTATCTAGTGACGATGGGAGGTTGCTTTGAGACTTTCCAAAGAGTCCATCTTTCCAAGTTCATCTCTCCTGCATCATTTAATGGCAGCTAGAGTTGTGAACTCAATAAAGAAGTTTGTGTGTCTCATGCTCACAGCTGTAGAACTGAACTGGAAGTTACATGGTAGCTATCGCTGCTTGTTATTTCTCACTGTAGCTCTGTCTTTATCTGCCACAAATACGAAGTTTATAGTGAGGGACCAGTCTCTGTCATCTTGGTTGCAGTGCAGTCAGTGTAGCACTGAAAGCCACAGTCAAAGTTGGGGCTGTTTAGCTAGCTATGGTACAAAAATATGAGGTAATGTAGCCAATGACTTGTGGGATTTCATGCCGAAGTCCGTGTCTCTGCGGTGTTAGTTAACATTCAAAGGTAGTTTAAGAAAAACACTATAAAGACTGACTGGGGTGGTTTGTAGTGTTGAGCAATCAGTGAGTGCATGCACACCTAAGGGAGTGCTTTGCCTCTTACAATTATAGTGTTCCACACCTTCCTTTATAGCAAGTTTTTCTTGGCTCAAACTGTAATATCCATAGAGTATTTCAGCAGCAAAATACACTCCATTATATGAAGGTTTGCTTGCTTAATCTGTCTCAAAGGCCTGAGTGTTTTGGGTGCCAGCACTTAAGTTGTCACACTTCATTAGCCATTGTTAATGGCAGCTGGCTGTCTTGATCTGTTCTGCTGACTGTAAATTGACATTGGACAACAGCTTCAGGATTGCTCTCTCAGAGCATTGAAATGTCTGTTCTAAATATGTGATCACTCCTCTAATGCACCTGTAGAAGTAGACAACATGTGCCAAGTCTAATATCCTGCAGTTGCAGGATTCGGTGTTGTATAATGCCGTTATGGATGAAGCTTTACATATTTGTGTTATGTAGAAGCAATGTGGAAAACCTAAAGTACGTTTATGAATGCTGGTACTAAAAAAATGCTGGTACATTAAAAATATAACTGAATGCTTGGAAAATCATGAAATGGGAAACATGCCTAGCCCTTTATTTTCCTATGTTCCTGCTTAAGTTACTTTCATTATATTGCTAAATACTTGGGGGACTTTCAGGATTGCATAGGCTTAGGAAAAAAGATTCATCATATTGCAAAAGAGCATTCAAATCCCCAGAAAGGAATCTTTCTAAGATTACAATGGCTTTTTCTGCTTAAAATAGACAAGCACACACCCTGTTGTTGCTTGCTCTGGTGTCTGATTCTGATGAGGTAAGGTTGATCTAGATATCTCTGTTGCTTTTGTGTATTATAAAATGAAATTGGGAGGCATCTTCTGCCTCCTTTAAGTCCGACTTCTGTGCCATAGAAAGGCAGCTAAAGCTATAGCTAGGTATAGCTGTCTAACCTCCTCCCATGTGATCCACAATGCTGGATAGGAGGAAACCTGGAGAAGTCTCCATGGACTGTTTGGTGACTGCTTGCAATAATGATCAGTTGCCTGGCAAATAATTTGATTCATTATTGAGATCTGAGCATTTCCCCTAGAAGTAGGAAAACTTACTCTATTCATTAAACTAGACCACAGAAATAATTTTACAAACCATATGGTTACACTTAATGCTTATCAAAGAGCATCAGTAAGTAATCCATTAAAAAGGACTGGTTTTGGCTTAGGGTGGTTGGTTTGTTTAGCTTTATTTTTCCTCTTTCTGATTGAATAGCTGACTGAATTTTCAGGTAACAGTATGTTAAGGCATGGGTAAATCTGTTTTCTATTTTTGATAATCCTATCTCCTTTCCCCAGTTATGTACTGTCACCTCACACATTCTGTAAATGCTCAAGTATTTCTTACAGCATTACAGTGAGGAGTACATAAACTTATGTACTGTAATATCTGTTTATTCCGTGGTCTCTTCATGATAGCACACACATATTACTTGCATAAAAGTATGCTGTTAATGTAGTGAGGAATAAATTCTTAAGCTGTCAATCAATTTTGGAAAGCAACTCAATATAAAAAATACATGGGGCTGAGGGAAGAAAGGGCTATTCAGACTTTTGCCTAATACTTGCTATATTGCACAATTCCTGCTGATTGTAGGGGCCCGAAGGTGAAATCCTTGCCTGAACAGACACAGAACCTGACTTGTCTTGATAGAAGTGTTACAGCTGGCTTCAGTGGATGCAGGGCCTGTGCCAAAAACCTGTCATTAATAATGAACATGTGGAGCAGGAGAGGAAGGAAATTTGTTGCCAAGACAGACTTAAACTTAGATCTTCCCCATAACCTTTAAGAAAATGCTTTAAAAGTAAGCTTGGCTGTTGGAAAGTGATTTCCTTGTGCCAGATCAGCTGATTCCAAGATCTGATTTTGTGGTATGAACCCAATTCCTGTGCCTGACTTGTAAGATAAATACAGTCTACAACAAACTAATATACTGTCCTGTGTTGTAGGACAATTAGGCTGCGTAACTCCACACTGATGTAAAGATGCCCAAAAATCTTGTTGCACCTTGCTTGAGGCAGTTGGACGCTGCTGCTCAGGTGCTGTCCTGTAGTGTGTAGGCTGGACTGAAGTTGAAAATAGCATCCAGAAAATGGGTGAAGTAACCATCATACCATCTGTTACCACCGATGGTAATGGGGACTGTTCATCCCTGTGGGAAAAAAAAGAGACACTTAGGGCTAGCTGAGCAAGAGGGCAGATCTTATGCAGAGGATCCCAGACCAGTGCTTTCTTTTTTTATTTTTTTCCCCAGCTTTTATTCTGCCTCAGCAAATGTGCTTAGTCGTTGTTTGCATTAGACTCTGTCTTGTTTGAATGTAAATGGATATTTCACAACTTGAGTGTGGAATGAGCTGGAGGGAATACCTCATTGAGCTAATAAAGAAGCAGAGCTTAGGGGAAGACAGTAAAAAATATCAAGTACATCTATAGGGAAGTGGAGGAAAAGTAATGTGAAGGAGATGGAAGGAATAGCTAGACAACAAGCTATTATAAGAAATAAAAATTGGAGCAATGCTCAGAAGGCATGTAAAAGCCAGAGTCATATAATAAATGAAGCTTTTGTAATTGATAATTAAAAACTTGAGAGATGTTATGTTCCTAACAGTTGCTTACAGAAAAAAAAAAATTGATTCAAGTCTACAAGACAGATGAGCATTTAAGTGCATGTAGGTTTGGAGGTTCCTGTGCTCACCAGAATTCTGTAACTGAAAATTCAAACTGGGTGAAATCTTTCATGACCTGGAGCTTCACTGAAAAGATGTCTGCTCATCATGTGCTGACCCATTAGGCTTCAACCCTGCTGCATATTTTGCTATGCATAAAGAAACAAATGTGACAGAAGTCCTTAACATCTTTGCTTCCATACCTCAAAACAGTAGCAAGTTTGTACCATCTTTTTTGCTGTTTTTTTTTTTTTTAAATACTGTCTGGTACTTGTCAAATGATTTTTAGCTGTATTCATTTTTCACATATAAAAAAACCCCCAAAACTCAAAAACGAACCCACAGAGAAACACCAAGGCCTAAACTTGAACACAGTGCTGTTTCCCAGAACTTTGTAGGAGCGTATGAGAAGACTTGGGCTTTCATTCTCTTTAGAATAGGATCTGCACACAGTAACAGAACTTCTTGTGTGTCCTTGGATTTAGCTGTGCTTGGGGAGTTTGTTGCTAAGGTATGAACTGTCAGGGGAGGTGCTTGCTACTTCCTTACCACGTGGCACCCACTTGTAAATCTGGTTAAAGATGAGGCCACCCTTCTGATGGTCCTGAAGAGTTCCTTGAAGTCCTAAGTATTTTATTCCCTCCCCTAGTATTTAAAAAACAGTCTAAAGTAAAGGGGAATTCCTACAGTCTGGCTATAATGCAGAAAAAATTGCTCTCTTACAAAAATGTACATTTGATTCCCCTGTAACAATCATAAATTTTCCCTCCAGGGCCCTGTATACTACTTTGTTTGGCAGTTCTTCCTCTCATAGCAAAACTTTCTGACGCAGAACTTTTCTAGAGAGCCCTGTGCTGAATATGGTTACCAGAGTGCAGAGCGGGGTAAGTTGACCAGTATGCTGTCTGCCCTCACATTGGGGGCTGTAAAGGTCTAGAAAACATGCAAATACATTTTGTAAAATGTTGTAGGAAGAACATGTCATTGAAATGTGCTTTTGCTCCTAGTTCCCATTTTTGTTTTGCATTTTTGCACATAAGCTTTGGTTTCTGGAAGAAGGGGTTTGAGAAGCTGAAAGGATAAATACGAGTGTGGTAGGTCAAGTGATGGCACCAGGGGAAAAAGTTTGCATACTGGTATGTTAGTTACAATGTTTACAGGCACATCTGTTTTACTGCTGTAGTCATTCAGAGCAGAGAAGGCAGTTCTGCATACAGGGAAACGGACTGGGAATTGGGACTCGGGCTCTCTCACAGCTTCTTGTATGAGACTGAGTTACTACATTTCTTGCAACCATGCCCTAATTTGTGTTCAGAAACATGAACAGTGGCAGCTTACAGAGCTGTTTGGAGCCCCAGAGATCTGGTGGCCACAGAGCTCATGGCTCTCTGAATGAAGGCAGATCAGTGTGGAATACTGATGCCAGACTTCTTGAAAATGAAAACCAGACTTCCACAAAAATGCAGGAAAATAATTTTTAAGTCTGCTTTGGATATCATACATGAAAGAAAGCAGTAATAAGGCTTTTCTGCTTACACTATATCAGCTGTTAAATATAGCGCAGAACTATAAAAAGCATAGCACATACTAGAATGTCTTTTATGCATGGAGGGTTGGACCATATAAAACTTTGCTTAGTGCTTGAAAGAGAACCTTTGATTAGTTTCTTTTGTTCTGTCCTTACAGAATTGGTGGGCTGACTTCAGAGTTTGTAGAAAAAAATGATTTTGCGTTAGTGCAAAAACACACTAATGTGTGTTTTGGCAGGTGTGTTTTACTTAGATTTGTGTTGCTTGCTCGTGTCTTGCAAGGTCTCTCACTAATGCTTCCTATTCACAAGTGTCAGGTGGATGAGACAGAAGCAGCTTGTGACTGGATCCTTGGCTTACAGGAGAACAGAGGTTTTGACAGTAGGGGCCATAAATCTGCTAATGACTTGTCTTTGTACAACAGGCTTCTGGTTCATGGCAAGTTTGTGTGTGCTGTGTCTGTGTTAAATTGTGTTTGGTCATGCTGCATCTGTGCTTAGACTGTACAGCACACCACCTAGAGAAAGGTGTAGAGTCTTTCCTTGTTTTGACTAGCTGTGTGCAATGTTGGTTGAGTTTGAACAAAATAAACTGTCTCACCAGAGGTGACTAAATGGGCTCTGTGCAATACCCATGGTGAGAGAGTGCATGAAGCATTTATTATGTTAATGTCTTATGTTGTATAGGTCTTGGAGCTTTTCCTCTCAGTTTAATAGGAAGAAATTGATGTAATAAAAGATATCCACAAAGTAGCCATAAGATTTTTCTGATATTTCTTACAAAACATTTTTTATGGATTATGTTTATTTTTATTTGCTGGCTAAATGGTTTAAGTCTTATGCTGCGTTTCTATAAGTAATTTGTGTAGCCATGTAGTAGCAAAGAAAATAAGAAGGGTTGCAAAAGTTACAGGAGGAAATACTGCAACAAGAAGAAATGATCCCCACTTGTTTTGTGAGAAACTGCTTCTGTGTTGGGGTCTTTTGAGGCTGTTAGTTTGGGATGTTTTGGACTCATTTCTTTTCTAGTGTTCCATGATTTGACAACTAACAAGTATAACAGAAGGGCAGAACCAAAGACTAGAATGGCTTACAGTTAAGGCAAGTTAGTTATTTAAAAGTAAAAGGGGAGAGATTTAAATAACTCAAAAGAATGTAACCTATTGGCCATGCCCATTCCAGTTCCACAGAAATATCTTTCCTTTTTATAGTGACTTAATATAGCTTCCAGAATTAAAAATAGGAGATGGAGAGCCTCGTAAAACTTCTCCATGAGCTGTTATAAAAAACATCCTGCAATATGCAAATCTTTGAGAACCAGCTCTGTACTATAACTAACTCCCTTTTGTTCCTAATAACCTGTTGCTTTTTTCTCTTAGAAAGAGGAGTTAGGTAAGACCTACTTTGCAGGTGTGAGGATGCAAATGACCTCAGGGCAACTTTACTGTGTTTTCTCCCTCTCCTCTTCCTAAGGCAAGCTCAATGTCATCTGGAAAGGAGACTTCCTACAGATTGTCACAGATCCTATTTTGAGAAAGGATGTGATTTCTAATTCTAGTGAACAGAATGCTATGGAAAGTAGATGTGTTTGTTTTAATGCAGTCGTGGGTGACTTGTGAAATATCAGAGGGAATGTCCTTTTTAAGCTTTTGTAATAACTGTTTTTCTACCTTCTGTTACAGCTACATTTTTAGTTAAAAAAAACCCAAACATTCTGCTGGGGTCATAGTCTCGACAAAATTTCTGTTTGGGTTTTTTATAGTGTTTTTCACCAAACGTTGGGAATATCCTATGTTTTATGAGGCATTTTAAAGAGCCCATTGTAATTTAAGCAAATGGTACTCTTGGATAACTGATGATATGTACTTAAAAAATTGCAAATCTTTTAAGTATAATCCACTGGTTAATGCATATTAACATAAGCACATGCACTTTGGAAGCCTGGAACTAATTGAATTGTTTGATCTTGATGCTTCTACTAAAAATTTCATTAAACTGCTGAGAAATGTAGTTAGATGATGAGTTAAAGTATTTTACACCCTGAGGACTGCTCCTATGTAGGCATGTGTCAGGTGCTGTCCAAAAGCTGCAGAACGCAGCTTCTCTTGGGATTGAGGTGAGGGGACATAAATTTATTGCTTCAGAATACTGAGTATGTGAAATGTGTCCTTCATGCAGAGCAGGGAATATCTCAGAGACAAAGGAACTAAAAGACATTACTGTGCAGCACATCATTTTTTGGGGAGGTACCATTGTCAGGCCAATAGCAAACTATTTTGCACTTCATACTTGGATCTTTGTTTAAATAACATAATGTGTTATTATTGAAGTGATCAAAGTGTTTCAGTGGAACCTTTTGTCCTTCTGAGTGTTGTAGCATACTAGGAAATGTTTGTTTATTAATTTCTTGTTCTTTTCCAGATTGCTGATCTACAACTCCATAAACTGGACGAATTGGACTGTTTGATCCAGGGCCTCCTTTATGTCGACTCTGTTGGTTTCAATGGCCAGCCAGAATGCTACTATTTTGAAAATCCTACAGATCCTGAACAGTGCCAGAAAAAGCCTTACTGCCTTGATAATCCATATCCTATGCTGCTGGTTAACATAGGCTCAGGGGTCAGCATCCTAGCTGTGTATTCTAAGGACAACTATAAGAGAGTCACAGGATCCAGGTAAACTTAATTCTTTTTTTTTGTAATTCTGGGTTGTTTTTTTTTTCTCTTTAATAATTGAACAGATAGAATGAGATGGTCTGACTAGTATGTGCAACCCCAAACTGGGCTTTTCTTCCCATTTCTTTTAAAAGCCCACAAGTAGCAAGGCTGGAAATCTAGGATTCCTTCATAGGGGTGGGTCTACATTAAAAAATCATTGATGCATTTAATTTTAGAGCTCCCTTATTCCCTTGTTGGTGTTCCTACATACTTTTGCTGTGCATTACCAAAATAAAGCCATTCCAGTAACTGAATCTTATGTCTGCTGCTTTGATCCCCCAGAGCAGTTAAATAACAAAGTTTGGGATAAACAAAAACTTCTTGATTAGTAGCTAAGAGGCATCCAGGATAGCAGAAGACTTTGTACAGTTACCTGCTCATACTGGATTTTGTCAAAAGAATCTTACCAGACCTTGTTTCTTTAATGCTTGTGCTAGTCTTTAGGCTGTGCAGGTAAATTGAGGAACGCCAGCATGTAAAGAGTGGAATCTATATTCTTACCTTGTGCTCAGTGTGATTTCAGTCTGGGTCAGCAGGTGATCTCAAATGAATTGTAGGGTACAACTGAGTTGAAATTGTCTCTGGCTGATATTCAGTAAGGGATTTAGATGTGACTGACATGTTCAAAGGATTTCAAGAGTTCATTAGTGTGGATGCAGAATTTTGTTCTCAAGCCCAAAAACCAGCCTGAGGTTTGTTTAGGTTTACTGTATAGATGTGGCAACAGTGCTTACTTATGGGGACAAAAGCTTTAGTTACAAATATGTTCATCCAGACTAGTAGCAAAAATACTAATAAACCTATTCTTCTATTTCCTTATGTGCATACTAAATTTAGTAATCCTAAAGATTTAAACAAAACAAACCAAGCACCAAAACAGAAACTTAAAAAAAAGCCCTTCCAAAGCAATGATCAAAGAAACTTTTTCTGCATTTCCAAAGCTGCATTCTGTTCTTCTGTCATAGTACATTATTAATAGTTTCTCCTGTATATTGCACGACGGCTTGTGTCCTCTGTTGCCTTATCTAGCGTGTATCCTTGCCACAATGGTAGCTGTGAGCCATTTTTCTGTATCCAATGCAGATGAACCCAAGTTGAATGGAAGAGGTATTGTTTTTCTTGCAATTCTGGTTGTTTTTCAAGCACAGCCCTTTGGATATCTGTAAATGTGCTTCTGATCTTCTCAGCGACAAAAGGGAAAACATGATTGCAGTGGGTGGCTGACGTGTTATAGGTGATGAAATCAATACCATCTTGTGGCTGGTGTGCAGAGCTTCTTGCTGTTCAGATACTAAATATATTCCACTGCTACTGGATGTGTTCTGAAAAGCTTGCCTAATAATCCAAGAGCACTGACTAAACGGTGTTCCTATCTGGCCTCCTGTGCTTTTTGAGAAGTGCGAGCATGGTGTCTCGATGATCCTCTTGTTTACAGTGGCTCCAGTCGGTGTGACTATTGTCAGGACAAATAAGCTAACTTTCTCAAGGGTTTAGAAAGAATAAGGAAGGATGTAGAACTTAGTAAGCTGAAGTTCATGTCTGTTAAGATTGAAGAGTCCCAAGTAGAATTCTAGTGAATGAGTTAGCAACCTGTTATGCGTAGTCCCATACTCCCTGCCAAATTTGTGTAGTCAGCAAATATTATCCTTGAGTGCCTGCAAGATATTGAAGTGACTGCTCCTTGCTCAGGGTTCTTTGGAGGCTGATGCTAACCTTGCTTTGAACAGGAACCAACCAGACGGCTTCCTGCCGCTGGCTAGGGGCACAAGATCTGATTTGGCTGCCTGCCCCTGCGTAGATGTGTAGCTTTGATGGCTGTTCATGCTTTCATCTCTGACTTAAGTGATCTGATGGCTCATTATTCTTGCTCAAGGAAAACCTTCTAGAGTATTGCAAATTAAAAAACAATATCTAAGGAGCTGGATTGAACCTTGGTCTCAACTAACCCTTTATTTAGAATCATAGAATGATTAGAGTTAGAAGCGACTCCCAGAGGTCATCCAGTCCAACCCCCCTGCAAGAAGCAGGGACACCCCCAACTAGATCAGGTTGCTCAGGGCCTCATCCAACCTGGCCTTGAACTTCTCCAGGGATGGGGCATCCACCACCTCCTTGGGCAACCTGTTCCAGTGCTCCACCACTCTCACAGTAAAGAACTTTTTTCTAATATCGAATCTAAATCTCCCTCCCTGTATTTTAAAATTTAGCATGTTTTCTCTTATTTAAATATTAAAGATTTAAGGGTGGTTTGGTTCCAACCACACTGGATGATATTTGTGTTAAATAGAAACTCAGTTTAGGCATCTGCCCTCATCTCTCCGAGGGGAGAATTACAAGAAGCAGTTGGTAGCTGTGTAGACCGTGCTGTAGAAGGGAGTCTGAAGAGATGTGGTAAAAGTTTCTTCAAGCTGCTGGTCTGAAGAAAACGTGTTTTTTCTAGTCTTGGAGGAGGAACATTCCTGGGCCTGTGCTGTCTGCTGACTGGCTGTGAGACATTTGAAGAAGCACTAGAAATGGCTGCAAAAGGAGACAGCACCAATGTGGATAAGCTGGTGAAAGACATTTACGGAGGAGACTATGAGCGGTTTAGCCTTCAAGGGTCTGCTGTAGCCTCAAGGTACGTGTTAATTTAGCTAGGTTTAAGTTGTTCCGTGGGAAACTTACGGGGCATGCTGAACTGAGTGCGTAATCTCTGGACTATGTACTGTGTCCCTGTGGAAATGTCACTCTGAATGTATCATGTGGTTTGTCCTTAGATCTTTCACCTACTTCTTGCTCTTTTTTTTTTTTTTTTTTTTAACAGGTGTTAGCAATGTTTGATGTAGTTTGCTTCTATTTAAATTAGTTATTTTAGAAGTGCCTTTATTCATTGTTCTGCTTTTTCATGAGATCTCTTTTTTGCATTTCAAATCTGTCTCAAATCAATAGATATCAAATCCAAGCAAAGCTTATTAAATAATAAAATTTCTAAGGGCTTTTAGCACTCCTAAATAACTTCTATTAAAAGGAATAATCTTCCTCACACAGCTTTGGTCATATGATGAGTAAAGAAAAGAGAGATTCCATCAGTAAAGAGGACTTAGCCAGAGCTACTTTGGTCACCATCACCAACAACATAGGTTCTATTGCTCGCATGTGTGCATTGAATGAGGTAAGATAGCATATTTACTATGAGCTTAAAACCTTTAGAAACAACATAGTAAAGTTACCAGAATAGAAAAATGCAAATTGCTGGTGTAGTAGATGTGCACCTGGCCTTGGTAAATATACATGTATTTAATGTGGTGCCCTAACTGATGTGATTTGTGTGATGTGTACCCTTTGATGAGAAGTGTAAGATACTTTGAGATTCAAAGGCAGGTGAGAGGAGCAAAGTTGACCATACACATCTCCTTGAACTGTTGATGCCTAGAGCTGTTCACTTGCTCGCAAGCTGTAATACATAGCTATGAATGCCTTTGTAATCCAAATTAATGTTTTCAATTACCTTGTAGTTAACAGGTTTTGCTATACTATGACAGAATTTTAATTTTTAAAATTTGTTATTTTAGTATTATGCTTGGCTTATTTCCACAGCATGATGGGCTCGAATGTATTGTGCTACATGTTTTGATAGATATCAATTACATTGGATCAGAGAGAAGAAAAATATAGTTGATTATCCTGCTTAAAACTCATATCAGATGCCTATTATAGCCTTTTCTTTGGGCATGATAGCTATGGACGGGTTATACCTTCCAGCAGTTAAAAAACAAACAAATCCCCAAATATTTAGACACTCACTTTGATCTGCAAATGACATCCTTTACTATTTTTTTATCTGCTCACAATTAATTTATCTAGTTGTTTGGGGTTTTTTTCTTAAATATATAACTGGTTTTAGATCCACAGCAATCTGTGGTTAGAAAGTGCTTTTTTATTTTTTTTATTAAAAACAGACCCACACAACCCTCCTCAAAACAAACCCAAGAAACAAGACTGCCATCTGATTACTTCATAGGGTCCTATCTATCTCTTTTACTTTAAGAAATAGTAAATAATTCATCACTAGTGCTTTTGGTGGCTTTTGTTTCTTAATAAACCTTTAACGTGTGTCCCTCTTGATCTTTCCAAGAAAGAAAGTCCTAACGGTTAGTCTTTACTCCTGTAGAAACACTGTCTTTTCTGCTGTTTCATTTTACCTTTTTAATCTTTTTATGGTTCTAATTTTGAGATTGATCAGATCTTCGTGCAGTGTTGAGTGTGGCTGCACAATGAATTTGTGTGGTGGCATATTGATGAATTTTGTGTTTTGAGTTTCTTTACTAACAGTTCTTAATGTGTTATTTTTGTGGACATGGACTTCATATTTTTAAGAAGCCATCTACAGTCCAACCACAGTCTTGAATGGTGGTGGCTTATTTAGAGCCTTGCATTTTGTCAGAATACAATCTGTCTCTGAGACATGTCTGTGTCTCTGTCTCACCCTGTGTCATTTCTTTAACTTAAATTCATCTGCCATTTTATTCTCAGTCACTGTGTCTAAGTCTCTTCAGCATGGCTATGCTGTTCTTTGTGTTTATTCTGACTCTCCTGAATGACTTGGTATACAAATAAATGTTTATTGCTAATATCACTCTCTAGAGCACTTTTAAAATTTGTTGAACAGCACAAGTCTTGGTGTATGGCTCTATTGAATGCCACTGATAACCTCCTTTCATCATGGAAAGTGGCTTAAGACTTTTGGGGGTGGGGGTTGGCAATTTGACTCATCCAGTCAGGATGATTCCCTCTCAGTGTTCTCTTTGCTTTCAGCTTCTTTACAGTGTTGCCTTGTGGCATGGAGTTCAAGCAGCATTGTACAGGGCTATCAAAGCATGGAGAGTTGCAGCAGGGAACCACATGTGATGCGTTCAGAGGGGGAAATAGGCTACTAATGAAACCAGTGCTTCTGAGTCATGGTGTAAAAGTTCCTAACATCTTTATTTTGTGGGCAGGCTGACTTAAAAGCTGAGCGTGATACATAGCATTTTGTGGAGGAACATGGATTGATGTGTAAAGTATTCTTCACTTCACAGGCATTGTCAAAGTAAAATTTCTCCAACACTTGAACTAAATTTTGTGTCTTTAGAGAATGAAAACTTAATTTAGTAGCCTTACAAGCTATTAAAAAAAAATCAAAGCAAACATGATATATTATTGCAAGTAAATTAATCTCCAGACAGTCTGCTCTTGGGGTGAGGGCGGGGAAAATAATGCTATCATGCTGCTAAATCTAGACACCTGAAATGCTGTAGGGGGAGATACAGCTCTGACTTTAACCTAGCCTGATGAATGAAATACCCAAATAAGAGCTTAAAAGAGAGCTGAATGCAATATATTCTTTTGTGGAGTTTTTGTATGTTAGATTAGGATTATGGTGAATTTCACTCTTGTGTTCTTTGCAAAAAAAAATCAATTTATGCCCTGAAGCATGAAGTTTGATAAGTTTGTTGGGTTTTTGTTGGTGGTTTTGGTTTGTTTGGTTTGGGTTGGTGTTTTTCCCTTCCACTGATTGCAGCTTTAATATTGTGTTGGAAACGACTTGCATATGTGTGAGGCAAAAAGGAGACTGGGGAATAAGTAAAATATTCTGTCTGTAGAAGTTCAAAGCAAAGTTTGCTTGGACAAAGTTGGCAGTGGGGCAGAAAAATTCCACCGTCTGGAACCATTTGGTTTCACGTGATGTGAAAAGAGTTTGTCCTAGGCACAGCAGAAGTTCATAAAGGAAACCAGTCTCCCTGGTTTATACTTTTCTTACTAGGAAAACCTTTAAATTGCATTTGAACAAGGCTTCTTGAAAAAATATTTGCATGTTTTTAATTATAACTTTGATGTAGATTTCTGTATTATTACATATAATATTTTATATATTATTCTGTATTCTATTTGGTATAGATTTCTGTATTCAGTTCTATTAGCAAATATGTGTATGTACTCTATTGAAGTAATACTACTACTGCAGGGTATTTGAACAATTTAGCAAGACCTCACAAAGTGAAAGAGTGCATGTCTTGAAATTGTAATTCAGTTAACTTAAGTAAGTATTTCATCAGTATCCCTTCATCAGTGTAAGGCTTGTCTCTTTCAGCTGTGACTATTTTGACAGTCAGCAATTTAAAGTAAATGGACAAGACTCCCTTAAGAGATTAAAGCAATGTTTCTTCATTTTCAGACTCATGAAAAATGCTAAAAAGGTCCTTTGTTCAGTTAAAAAATCTAGGCAACTATTAAATATCCAACATAATTTTTAACTTTGTGAAAGTTAAAGGAATGCTGAAAAATAACGGATACAAAATTTGCATGTTGATATATACTTGGCTATGCTAGTATGTATGATTAGTATTTTTAGATTTTAAATTTTCTATAACCTTTATAACCTGTCTTAGGTACAGTTTACTTGAATTTCTGGTAACAGTAGCTTTGTGTGTGTATTCAGCAAAAATTAATTAAAATGAAACTCAAGTGTAGATTCTAATCAATTTGGTATTGCATTACAGGGAATTAATTAGTTACATGTTTGTCCCTCCTTTGTCAGAAAATACTTCAGACACAAAACTGCCTTGACAGAGGATGCAAAGTGGTTTTGTCTGTGTTTCATAGCAGCCTTTTGAAATTGGAGATGTACATATTTTCAGCCATATAAGTTCCTAGGAATGAGTATGAATGCATGCTGATGTGAATGCAGAGTCGGAGGGGATAGATGACTATAAACCTGAATTATTTAAATAAAGTTTGCGATTATTTGCTTGGTTTGAGGACAATGAGGTGTGTGAATCAGTCATCAGAAACTGGGTGCATGAATTGTTGCATCTGGGTATTGGCACTCTCCAAGTGTGAGTATTCAAGTGAGGAGGTTCTCTGTGGTACCTCAGTACTGGACACAACAAAGCTGTGCTCTGTAGTAAAATAAATGCTGCCCCGGTCCAAGTGTGGGATTTATAGACAACAACTGGTAATTCTAGCTTCTGTGCAGGGTTTTTCTTGTAGTTTTCAGCAGAGAATTCTTGAAGATACATTTCTAGGGTTCCTTCCAGACTCCTGTAAATACTTGTCTCTCCAGGATTTGGCCTTCTACTGTATCTTCTGGACCAATTCTAGTGTATGATGAACATCATATGGTCCACCAATTTGAAATGCAAGTGCAGTTTTGTGCATAACAGGCAAAGCTGGACTTGCTAAGACAGCTAGGGGCTTTGTTTAAGCACCAGAAACATTGCTTATATGCACAATGTGCATACGAGTAAGGTTAGTGTGTGGCTTTCTCACTGACACTGTAGTGTTGTTAAAAATCTTATGCTTCCCTTTGAAAATAGAGTTTGGTGACACTTGGAACAAAGGAGTGCAGTGCATGTCAAGTATCATGTTGGCTGTGTTGCACTCGCTTTTTGAAAATCAAACCACAGTCCAGATATTAAATATTGAAAGATGCCTTTTCCCATCTCTAATCTTTCAGACACCCTTCAGAACTTCTCCATCTGATTGAGTAATCATCGTGATCTCTGGGAAGTTGCTTCATTTAACAAGCAGGGGTGGAAAATGTCCTCAGTGCAGCCACATCACACACAACTTAAAACAAAACCCCCATCCCAAACCAATAAAACACTCCTAATCCTGTTCATGCTGGGAATGTTGAGCTTTTAGAGCAAATACCATCTGTGATACCAGTCTCTTGCTGTTCTTGGGATTTATTTTTTTTTTAAACATGTGGACTTAGCGTCAATAACTGCAATTATTCTTTTGATTTTTGCATTCTGGAGAATTTGAATGCCACCCAAAATTGCCATTTAACTTCATAATGGAGGCAGAAGTACATGTTGAACGAGACAGCTAATGTAGCCGAGTATAATTTTTGCTGGTCTGCTTTTCAATTTTACAGAACATCGACAAGGTGGTATTTGTTGGCAACTTTCTCAGAATCAACATGATTTCTATGAAGGTGCTAGCATATGCTATGGATTATTGGTCCAAGGGACAGCTGAAAGCTCTGTTTTTAGAACATGAGGTAAGGAAATGCATGTTGAACTCCTGTTTATTTTTAAATGCGAAAATCTTGTGATTCTTGACTTGAAGTCAAAAGGGAGAACTCCAATGCTGTTGGTTTGAAGTGAATACAAAAGTAAACTCTGCATAAATATAACTAAAGTACAAATTCATATACAAATACTCCTTGTTAACTCCCTGGCTTGATCACTAGTCTTGTGGCATCTATTGCTAAACGTTACACATCTGTTAATTTTGCTTTCTGACCCTAATACCAACAGTGCTCACTTGTGTGGTCTGGTATATGAACCCCAACTAGAATTAGTGTAATTTTGAGATGACTGTCAGATGGATATGTTCATAATGGGAACTGCCCTGCCTCCATACAACATCATTATAGTGGTTCTGTAACTTTTTTGCAAATTGGCAGAACTGTATAAGGCCCTTTGTTGGACATAAACAAGATCATACTAAATTATAATTCAGATACAGCAAATGCAGGGCTGATTTTATACAAAAGGCCTTTTAACTGCCTTAACAGAACTGAAGACTTTGCTCATGCTTATGTCTAATTTTGAAATCCAATTTGTTTTGTTTTGCTATTTTTTTTAAGGGTTATTTTGGAGCTGTTGGGGCTCTTATAGAATTGCTTAAAATGACAGATGATCAGTGAGGAAGAGATTCAGTGTCTGAAGAGATTCCCACTGCAGATGCTGCTGGATAAGAGTGAAAACCACTACAAGGATGGAAATGAAGCCATTATGGTAGTTCTACCTGCTGGATTTGTAAATAACTTAAATCCTTTTAACTGATCTTTAACTTCTGGGTTTTGAGCTTATACTTCAGAATTCATACTGGGAATAACAAGATGATTTTTTTTTCTGTACACTGTATTTTTTAGGGGAAAAATGTGCAAAGTGGCCAAACATACAGATTTTATCAATTTATTCTAAAGAGTGGATACTGTTTAATGTAGGACCTGTGATATAAAACATCTGATTTTCTTCTGGGGTTTACTGATTAGTGTGGTAATTTTAACTTCATTTAGTAATCACTCTAGGAGATTTTTTTATCTTATTTTCATGACGTTTCATGATTTGTTCTTGGTTTCAAATGAAACTACAAAACTGATGCATTTTACTGTGAAAACTCCTCATTGATTATTTTTTTTTGCCTTCCTTTCCTTGTTAGTTGAGGCACTTTTATTTAACATTGCCCTGTGCCCTGAAAAAAGTAGATTTACAAGCTTTCTGTGACTACATGGGTTTCTTAGCAAGACTGTGAGGAAACCTGGGAGAAAACTTGGGGCAGGGAATTTAGGATTGTAATTTTTCAGTAGCCATGACTTGCAACAGGAACAGACTGCTTAACTGGTTTTGCAGGACTAATTCTCTACATTAAGAATTTTTAGCAAGATGTGAGCTAAAATTTTAAATATTAGCTTGAGACTAAAATGAAATCTTGGTTTTGTTGAAAATCTAATCTATATGAAGAGTTTTTTGTATAGATGTGACTTAGATGGTACATGCTTACTGTCAGGTGACAAAGGGAAGAGGTTGTTTTAACTTCTTTAAAGACTTCTCTGTAATCTGTAGTTTTTAACTTGATCCTAATCAAAAACAACAGATAACTCTGTTATTCAAAGCCCAATTTCTAAAATTAAAAAAATTCTGAGTTAGAAAAAAAAAATTGTGGTTTTAAGATAATGTTATCTTTCCCTCCGAGTCACTAAGATTTGAGCCTCTATTTTCAATGCAGTATTTTCTACCTTTTTTGATTTGTGGACCTGTAGATTTTTTCCAGTTGAATTGAGACCCCTTTGAAATCTATGTACTTAGGCTGCTGCTTAGCATGTATAAACTTGCTTTTTGTAGACACGAATCAGAGGTTGAAAACTTGTCCATAATTTATTTTGTCTCAAACTGTGATATCACATAATGTAAAGGGCTCTTCAGAGGACAGTATAAAATTCAGACACATGTATTATCTGATATATTTTTGAAAGGGGTTTATTTCACTTTTTAAGTCATTAATTTCCATATCTCCCAAATGTTGAAATAATATTAACTGAAGTGTTAACTTGTCTGATGGAAATAAAGACCACTACTGTTTTGACTGGTTTAATGTATCTGTGGAATTCGTTTCTTGAAATCAATGTGAAATACAAAAAACTTCTGTGGTGCACATAACTAGTTACTTCCATGATAATTCTTTTGTTCTTGACTTTGACTCCTCATTACATGGCTTGGTGTTTGAAGCTTTCTGCCTGCCTCAAGTTGGCTCTTTTTTATAGACTGTAAATTACAACATTAAATAAATAGCGTGTTGATATTTCATGTGACATTGAGCTTGAGGTAAGTGGGAATAACTTTACTCAGAGCCTCCATTTTTTTATGGAAAAAAATGAAACTTTCACTAAGGTTATTTACTAAGCTTTGTCTGCAACTCAAGATTGGTTTGTATGTTGGGCTTTATTTTTTTATTTTTTTTCCTAAGAAAAGTTGCTATTAAGAGGCAACTGCACTTTTAGTGATAAACAGTAGAGGGGAGTGTTACACCGACAATGTAAATAGGCTTGGTTAAAGTCGTGGAGCCCAGGGAAATTCGCGGGTTGGTTGTTTCAGAGAAAAGTTCCTTATTTTACTCTATGGTTAGTTTTTGAAGGGAATATTATACAATAATATCTATCACTTAAGTGCTTGTGCATGCTTAGCATTTATAGCTATGTAAAGTTAGACTGTATAATGTTAAGCAAACAAATAGGAGGTGGTACTTCTTTTAAGATTAAAATCCTCAAGTGCTAAAAAAAATAAATCAAAAATAATAAAAATTGTACCTCTGACAAGCCATTCAGGGAAAATATATATGGACTATGCAAGATGAACAAACTGAGGCTGTGTGGAGGAAAGCACAATTCTGTAGCTCCAATGTTAGCTGTAAAATTCCAGAGTCTGTCAAATAAGTTAAATCACAGTGGTTCAAAGAAAGCAAAAAATAAAACTTAAAAATGATGGTTTGAAATTTGAAATGCTTAATAGGTAAGTTGCTGTGGTTAAAAGACTGGGAAAAATACGTTGACGTTTATTATACGTAATTGAGCACATCTGGTTGGGAAGAATATTAGGATGAAGAGTTACGATGAGTGGTAAGTAGAAGAAATTGGAGAAGCCTAGGGTAAGAGGAAGATAGCATTTTAAGTTAAATTTGAGGCAGAAAAGCCTACTGCAAAAGTATTTCTTAGATACCTTGAAACCTACAGCTTTTTTTTTTTCTTTTCTGTGTTCACACCAGCACCATCATACAAATCTGCTAGTACTGTAACTTGTTGCTTTACTTTTAGGCTTTGCCTGCCTTCACTAGTCCAAACTTTTGTTTTCCTCCCATGTACCTCCTGTGTAACTAAGGTAATAGACAAATGGCAGTGTGACTGATATATAGCACTGTTCCAGTATTTTTGCCATAGGTGGCACTTTGGGGCTGTTTGGAGAGCATCACTGCTGTCTTGACTTTTTCAATTGTCTTGTACCCAGCATGTGTTTCTCTGACTGAAGGGATGCAGGGAGGACTCTTTGCCCTGTTTTGTCATGTAAAGATATCTAAAGAGTCAACTTAGTCAACTGCATAGATTAACCTCTACTTTAACAGAGGCGAACTGGAAACTTGAGTAAGCAAAGCTCTGTTGTACCGCTATTGAAGAGTTGTATTGAGAACCTAGAAATACCCAGAACCTTGGATCTTTTTGTTTTGGGAATTGTGAAGGTGAAGAAACAGACTTCCCTAAGGAAGAACAGTGACTTTGCAGATTTCATAGGTATTCAAAGCACTTGTTTAGGTATAAATTGATGGAACCTATTAACAAACGTGGCTGTGTTAACCTAGCTTCCCATCCGAAACACGTTAAGGTAATTAAGGTAAGTTGGAGTAAAATGAGTGGGATTCCTTGCTCTCAGTTGTGACAACTTGTGCCAAAGTTCTCTTCAACTCTAACATTTGTTCTACTCATTCTCCCCATGAGCTGAGAAACGCAAATTTTTAATACTTTTAACAAAAATTCTATGTCCCATAGGAAGAAAGGTCTGTGTTTTGATACTAAAGCTTTTAGGACCGAATTACTAGGGAAGAGTTGCTAATGCTGGCTGAAGAATGAGGCGTGACTACGAGTATTTACTTAATTGGATTTAGTAGAGAAGACTAGCATGGGGCAGTACAAGGACCTGACTTCTAGGACAAGCGAGTTTGCAGTGCATTCCAACCTCAGCAAAGCTGTCCTGGTGTTTCACTGTAACCAGTGCTCATGTTCCCCTTAGACTGTCACAAGATACTTGAAAGTGATTTTTGGCAGGACACTGCAGAATTTTAGAGATGGGAGAACTGTATGGGGTTGAACTGATGACAAAATAAACATACATGATTGTTTCCAGTTGGATGAGTTCTATTGGGATCTGTTTTTTAAAGAACAAGGTATCTTTGAATTTGGGATTAAATAAATGCAGGCTATGAAAGACTGTTTTGTGTCTTCCTACCCGCAAGGTAGAGGATGTCTGATTTCTAGCATGTCCTGGAACACAGGTTCTTGTTAAAGCCTGAAAAGGAAACCCAGCTTCTAATTCTTTAAGCATTACTGGTACTGGTTGGAACTCACTAGTTGTATGATTGCTACTATGTTTGGAGAAAGAGATGTGGCGACTGTGAAATAAGCCTGTTCTTCAAACTATCTTGTACTGTCTCCTTCCTCACCCACCCCCCCCCAAAAAAAAAAAAAAAAAGTCCCAACAAAAAGAAGCAAAATAAAATTTGCAGTTATAATTGTAAAAATTAAGAGAGCCTGTCAACTGCCTAAAGAATTGAGATTTCCCTCAAGTCAGAGGAGGTACTGGCACTGGAGGGATGGAAGAGTAAGAGTAGCTGAGCTTCACCTCAGGGGAAGCTGCTCAGCTGGGGAAAGATACATGGCAGCAGCATCTTCAGAGCTTTCTAGGGGTCATGTGAACAAGGTGGGAAAGGCACTGCAGGGTAAGCAATGACCTACCTCTTTTTTAGCCCAACCAGTGAGAGAGATGGGTGGCAGATGGGAGGTCAGGTGGTTGGACAGGTGGACAGGCAGGGTGTTCTCCCAGTTCAGAGGTGAAAGAAGGGTGCTGCTTGAGTGGTCATGAGCTACAGCAGTTAATGGTCATACTTGGGCCAAGCATCCCTGTGTGAAGTACCCAGTGACCTGTGCTGAAGCCTCAAGTCTTATCTAGATGCAGATGTGCTCTCCAGTACAGACAACAGCCTGGTCTCAAACATTGCATGTCTCAGTACGTGAGACGCTCAACAGGAGATGTACTGGCCTCTGAAATTTTTTTATTTTTCATTTAATATCAAGCCCAGTTCTCGAGTTGGCAGAAGCACAGCTCTTTTCTGCTGGCCTTCAGCAGTTTGCTGTTGTGCGCAGCTGTGCAGAGCAGCTGGTTGCAGCAAGGGGTCAGCAGCCTCCTGCAGCTTCTTCCCCCCCAGGCAAACCCCAGGCTGGTTACAAATAGCGGGGTGGTGCAGCCAGTGGAGACCCCAGAGCAGAGTGCTCTGGTCCTGTGTGTTTTATTTCTGAACGCTGGAGCTGTAACTGTGAAGCACCAAGCTAAAGCTACGATTTAAGGCAATGGGGGAGAACAAACAGCCTGAAATGGCACCACGTTGTACTTAAAACGGCGGTGTGTCACTCCTGGTTCTTAAGTGGTTTTTGCTTATGTAGTGTGATGATGAGGGCTCTTCCAGCTTCAGAAGAGTATTTCCAAGTCGACAAGCTGCTTGGATAGATGACCCATACATCTCTTTGCAAAAACTTAAAAGTTTGAGCAAATCTAACAGTTGCGCCCTGTGCAAAGCAGAAGTTACTCTTTAACAAATGCTGTGATGTGCCCAAGCAGCCTTGGCAGACTGTGTACAGAGTTGTTTGCCCTGGTTACTGAGATCTCCATTTCTGCCCACCCATGCGGATGTGGCCTCAGATAGCCATGCAACCACTTTTCTACATAGTGTGTTGGTCTGTTACTTTTTTTTCTCCAAGAGGCATACTTTTTTGGTTATAATTCTTCTGTGAGATTAACTTTTCCTTGCAAGGGAATACATATTCACTGCTGCCTTGAAAGCATTGAGGAAAAATGCTTAGAGCAAGATAGAGCCTCATCAAGCACAGCCACTGGTTTGATAATGTGGAATATTGCCGCAACAGGGACATTGGGGTTTCAAGCAACAGGATGTGGCTGCTGTGGTGATGTTGAGACTTGGTTGGGTTTTTCTCTTGATCGGGGATTTATTATTTTTTTTTTACTTATTATTTTGTATTCATATGTCTTAGCCAAATGCACAAAATACAACAGCTGGTCTCAACTTTAAGGAGTTGAATTCCTGGTGCTAGGCTGGGTGGAAGTGAGGATGGGTGTGCCAGTAAGGAGGAGGAAGTAAATGCCTCAAGCCTGTAGGACAGATGTACTGATCAAAATGTTCCTTCCTACAAGCTTTTGTAACAGTTGCATCATTTAGGAGACTGCAACCAAAGTATTCCTGTGTAAATTGTAAATCATTGCCAACTGGCAAATGTAATACTGTGTTGAGATAGTATTTTTATCTATATTTTATTGAACCTGCCCTCTCTGTCATCCCACTGGCATTACCCCATCGATATCCTGATTGTCAGCATACCGTTAACTGAGAGAGCAAGTAAACGTGTTCTGTGAGCATGTTTCGTGTAATGCGATGTGGGCAAGGCCCCTGAAGCTGTGAGAAACATCTCCTTTTGAGGAGGTTGCATAGATTTCACCTGGAGATTGAAAGAATTTATTATTGGAGTTGGTTTGAACAGTGAGCAGGTTCTCTGGTACTCTAAAATTATTTTTACTCCTTTATATTTTAAAATAGTAAAATTATGAATATTCAAAAAACCTAAACTAACATTTTCCATTTTTTAAAGTTGTCTGACTAAATGCATCACAAAATGCTGAATGTACTTAAATTTTAGTTACTCCTAGCAGAATTGTTTTGGTTTTTGAGCAATCTCACCCCTGGTGTTATTTGAATAAGTAAACAAATACATGCTGTTCCTGTGTCCTGAGCATGGAGCCTGCTGTTACCCAGCCCGTGTGCAGCATATTGGGCTTGGCTACAAAAGGCTGTGCTCAAAAAGCTCCAGAAATATTTACAAGATAAGCCAAAAACACTCCCAAATGTCCCAGTATTTAGTAATTTCTTTTTTTAGCTTAGAAAGTAAGCTATCTCTTCAAATACAGTGTTTGAAGTTTGTCTCCAGCAGATTTGCCTGAGTGGTATGGCAGCTCCCAGTGCATCAGTGGCTTTCCTCCTCTTTGAAGGGGGAGAACCAGTGCAAGGGAAAATAAAGCCACTTTCTGATGACAGCTGTAGTCTGACCCATGACCCACCATACATTACAGCTGTTCTTTTACAAGTAGGACATATTTTTTTCAGGAATTGAATTTTCATAAGACTTCTCTTCCTTCTACCCTCTCACCACACAAGAAATTGCATTAGGGGAAAAAAAAAAAGCATCAGAGGAGACAGCAACTCCTGAAAATTAATTCACCTTTTATTTATGGAAGGTATCATCAAGGCTAGCTTACCTTCTGTCAGGAAGACTTGCGTTTTTTTTCAGTTTCTGTTAGTTTTTTCCACTGTTGTGAGCTTGACGCTTTTAACCTGCCATACAACCTATCTCCCCGTTCTGGCTCTTACCTGAAAGGGTTATAGAAGTCTTTGTCAGGTTTTCATGAATATCTTCTTCTCAGCATTATGGGAATCTCCTTTAAGTTTCATTTTTCACATGTTACTATAAAGATCTCGGATACCAACCCTGGTAAGTACCTTTATCAGCATAGGAGCAAAAGAGCTGTTACTAATACAGCTCTGTGGAGTCTGCAGACTACTGATGTGAAGGCATCGTAGGAGTCTGTCCTTCCTATATATGGATATTGTTAGGGTTCATGACTGAAATCTCTTCATTCATAACAGTTAGAAGGGGGCTGACTTTTCCCTTTCTAACCTACTTGCCTTGCAGACCTGTTGGAGGAAGGAAAATACTGACTCAGTCCCTTTCACTCCTTGACATTCCCACCTACCCTGTGGTGATGGGAAGGTGATGCTATGTGACTGGTGAGGCAGTGATGGGAACTACTGGCCACAAAAAAAAAAAAAAAAAAAAAAAAAANAAAAAAAAAAAAAAGGCTGAATACACAAACATCAAAGAACTGATTTTAAAAACGAGCAAGATGATACCTTAATTAGTGAAGTGTTACTCAGGCTTGAGTCAGAAATCTATCAATGAAGAAAACAGTTTCTGCCAGCAGTCATAAAATTGGCAGCATTACTCTTAAAACAATTAAGTGGTTCTGTGCCTCTTTACTGTTTTAAGTTTCATGTGTTGAGCAGGGAAGATCAGGCTGCAAGCCTGTGTGCAGACATGTTGTATTCATCACACAGGAGTAGTGAAGGATGCTGCTGCCCGGCTGACCATTAGCATGCACGTGCAAAGCATTGTAGTCCCTTCTGCTCTGCTGGCCCACAGCTAAGTTCCAGACCCTGCACAGCATTGGGGTGTTTTCACAGCAGGAAAACCTGGGGAGAAAATGGTTTGGTTTGTGCTGACCCACTAGCTCTTGAAGGGATGATGCCTCAAATCTTCTGCTGAATGGTACCAGGGCACAAAGAAAGGTCCAGCACTGATGCTGGTTTTCCTGCCAATTGGCATCTCCAGCCATGTTCCTGCCCCTTCCCCTCCTGCTGAATTTCCATACTGAAAATACCTCTTTGAGAGCATGTGAGGCACCTCATTTTGATGCGGAGAGAACCATCTTGGTATCAGAATGGTGGTGGTTTGGCTTTGCAGTTATGAGGCCAATGCTGAAATGCAAAGCTCTGGAGAGTCAACGTCCTAATATTTACCAAAATAATTTGCTGCACAGAGAACATAATTTTTGATGTACTTTTAGCTGGCTCTAGTTTAGGTCCCTGTCCACACATGCTTAACTTGGAGAGAATAAAGCAAACACAGGTGTGTGTGGGGGGGGGAACCCAACACCTTGCACATGTACAGAGTTGAAAAAAAGCTATAAAGTTTTGTGTTG
This sequence comes from Heliornis fulica, assembly GCA_013399135.1. Lineage (NCBI taxonomy): Eukaryota > Metazoa > Chordata > Aves > Gruiformes > Heliornithidae > Heliornis > Heliornis fulica. The sequence continues at coordinate 86,030 of VXBZ01005258.1, read as the reverse complement.
CATAAGTGCCCCTGGAACTAATCTGGTACATCTCCAAATAAAACAAATCTTTGATGCTTGTAACTCTCTGGGTGGAATGACAATAGTTTCTGTGTTTAACTGTGTAAATGTTTGCTGTAGATATTATCAATGGGCATATTTCATTTAAAGGAGTATATTAAAATTTAAAGCAAAGAAACTCTTCCCACAGCTTGTGAACACAACAAATACAATTAGGTAGTAAAATCTAATTGAAAGTAGAACTAGCTGTTAAGGTGTGTAGTTTACATGGAAGCTGGAGGGAAAATATTCTTGGATGCACGGTGTACTCTGGGTCAGGTGAGGAGCTCCCCCTGAAAGCCCCTACAGTCAGCAAGTGCCAGGCGGAGTTTTGTCTGCGGTACAGGTCTCTCTGTCCAGGTGACTGGTTTTCTGTGTTGTGCAGGGGTGGAGAACTGATTGTGGTTCACCATTTTCTCTTACTTGGTATTGTGCTGGTTTGGGGGAATACGATAAAAATGACCTTCAAGATTTGAACCCAAGGCTTCTGCTTTTCCCCAAGTGAGATGGTCAATGATGAGCAGGATAAGATGTTAACAACAGCCGTGCGTGCAGAAGAGTACAACAAACCAAAGTCATCATCCAACATAACACTACACAAAGTTATAGAGCCATGTAAATGGGTAGTTCTTCTCAGACTAGGACAGCATTACAGGCCATGTTTGGTGTCAGATTCCTCTGTGGATGGAAATAGCCCAGGCCTTCAGTCCATGGAAGAGAGACTGGAATGGAGGTGCAAAGGCTTGCTTTCAAGTGCAACTAATTCAAATTTATTACTCCCATGCTGTGAAAAATTCCAATGTATAATTATATCTTCTTATGTGAAATAAAGTTTAGACATTTTGAAATTTGTTCTTTGTTTTCACAAAAAAACTCAAAAAAACCCCCAAAAAACCCAAAACAAAACAAAACAAACAAAAAAAAAAAAACAAAACCATTCTGCTAGCAGGAAGCCAAAAGAAAGACATTTGATGGATAAGATTTTTCTTTTATTTTTTAAGCTCCTGCCTTTGTACAGCCAAAACTTTATTAGAACTGTATTTTCACAGGACACTTGTTTTGATGAATTTGTGTTTTCAGTGAAATTGTTGCACTGGAAAGGAAATTTCTGGCCAGCTTGAGTGTTGATCTTTGTACAATGCATGCATCAAAAAGTGTTCAAAAAGCTGACTGCATTTGCTTGGACCAAGGTCTTCAGTGACAGACCAGGAAGAATACCCCAGACAAACAGCAGCAAGGCAAGAGGTTTGTAATATGGAAGCTTGTAATCACTAAAAGGAAATGAATTATCCTCTTATTCAACTAATATTAAGTATTAATTTACCTTTACTTAGTTTATATGAAGAGAAGATATTTCCAAAGATTCTGGATGATGACATGCTCATTTAAGAAATTAGGTTGAAGGATGTACCTGTGTCTAGTTCTGGGTGTCATTAGAAATAAGGCTGTTAAATGCATGTTATGATCTGAGGCATATGATGATCTTATGTTCTAGGAATTGCTAATGTATGTGTAGAAGTGTAGGATAGTGTAGTTTCCAGTTTACCACAGATGATTGTATATAAAGGTTTAATTAAGGAACATGCTGTAAGAACGTACATGCATAGGAAGGCAGGTCATCAACTGTACCGTGGCACCTCAATGTCCTCCAAACCATAGAAGCATTTATCTTGCCTGTTAGATTTTCTAGTGTTAGAGTTTCTGATTATTTTTGTGGTCTGTGAAGTGTAAAAGAGAGTAAAGGTATTATTCTTGTTTGCATAGGGACCAAACCAAAACAACCCAACTCCTAGATGTGTTTTCTTTGCCTGGTCAGGCCCTCCAGGCAAGGGAATGTATTCCTTTGATATGATTATGGCAGTTCTAGAGGAGTGATGGGCATCTTCCTGAAGCCTGGAGGGATGAAGGTCATTACAGGTGAGTTATATTGTAGTGTTTGTCAAGCTGCTAGATGGAGCAGTCAATAGATTATTTATCTAGTGTCAGCAGTTAAAACCTGGATGAGAAAAATCTGACAGTGACAAGAGGAAGCCTGTCATGAATGCATAAAAGATGAATGCAAACCAAACCCTGGTATATTGCTCAGAGGAGCTGTGGCTGCCCCCTCCCAGGCAGTGTTCAAGGCCAGGTTGGATGGGGCTTTGGGCAACCTGGGCTAGTGGAGAGTGTGCCTGCCCATGGGAGGGGGTTGGAAAAAGATGGCCTTTGAGGTTCCTTCCAACACAAACCAGTCTGTGATTCCATTTCTGTTAGTGTGGTGCTGCAGAGAGACAAATGAAGTCAAGCATATTGTTTTGATGATATCCAGTTTGTGATACTTCAGCACTGAAAATGAAGCAATATAAAATTTAAATAGCACAAAAATGTGCTCTAAAGTAGTTATAAGGCCAATGGTCAGGTCAGCAGAGTATGGACTGTGTTACTTCCCCTCTGTGTGTTCCTGACACATAAAGTACATAAGGTGGTTTGCACGTTTTTCTGTGGGGCCCTGTTCGTATCCCTTCCACATGTCAGAAGGGAAAGCATTACCTGTTGTTGACCACGATGTCAAAATGTCAACCTAGATAACCACCATCACTCCCGTCACTGATGGGGAGTTGTCATAGAGATGCTGTCAATGAGATTGCAGAGGGAATTGGCTGCAAGGCTGAGATCCCCCAGCCTCCTGAGTGGTAGGTTAGTGCACAGGCCACCTTGGTCACAACTGTCTATTATCTTGCAGGCTACACAGTACGAGTAAAGCTCTTGTGATTACATTACCAGTGTATTTTGGCAAGGAAAATCTTTCAATATGAAGCACTGTTTTATCCAGGTAAGGTTGAAAATCTTTCAAAAATATTACAGAACTGTAAAAGAAGAGAGTGAAAACCCATAATCTCACCAAGAAAGTAGAGCTGTGCTTTTTTTTCTTGATCAAGAACAATTTATTGTCACCCATGCAGTTGGTGGGGAAAACCTAGCCCCTGTAGAGAAACTGCAGGTGCTGTGAGCTTCCACACCACAGGAAGGGGAGTACTTGTGCTAGGGAAACTGGGCATCGGTGGTGTGGGCTGCCCAGCACACATCTTCCTACCACAGTGTTCAGGAGGAAGGAAAAATACTTGCAGGTCGGTCTCCCCTAGACACTGTGTGTCCCAGCCCTGTATGTGGAGAAGCTCTGTCACCTGGGTAGTCTTTTCCACTTAATAATCCACCCCAAAGCTGCCATGTTTACCCAAATTGTGTATATTTCCTTACCCTGAAGGATTCTGAACTTATCCTGGAAGAGCAGTGTAGCAGACGCCTCCCAACCACCCTCTCCACTAGCTTTGCTTGTGCACTCCTGGGAGCTTTGCACTTGCTCTTTATAGCAGCGCTGAAAGGTCCTGGGTGAAAGACAGGAGCCAGGCAGCCCTTGTCTGGAGACAGTGTTAGGGAAGGGTAAGAAAAGTTCCCATTTTATCTTTGTTCTCATGGAAAGTGTCACAGGATGTGTCATGTCCCTTCTGAGCAAAGACCTGCTGTTTTCCAGATCTTGTCTGAAAACCCATGCAGTATTGAGCAGGCCACTTAGTTTATCTTCCTTGGATAAACAAAAAGCTGCTGGAATTTGAAGCTTGTTCCAAGAGTCTAGGGTCCAAAGCCTGCTGAAATCTGTCCTTCCCTTGGTCTGGGGTTTTGAATTGAGGTTGAAAATTTAAACCCTAGCAAGCTGCAGTGGCACGACTCCTTGCGGTGTGTAGGGTATGGAGAGCTGGTGTATGTGAGAGGACCATCTCTATGCACAAGTTTTGGTGCTATTGCCACTTGAGTGTTGCCTAAGTTTGAAACAGTTTAAAAATACCTCTGCAATGCCTGAGAGCACTCATCCAGAAATGCCAGCACAGGCTTTGCCTCGACGGGAAAAAAAACCCGGCGAAAGTACCCGGGGCACTGTTGAGACGCCGCCTTCACGTCGGTGAAGGTACCACGCGAGGAGGGATTCCAGGTCCCTCTGGTGACAGCCTGACGGAGCCAGCACCACGGTAAGGGGAGGCGCCCCGAGCAGCCCCCGGGTCCCGCTGCAGGGCAGCGCCTGGGAGGCAGCGGCAGAGGCGAACCGGCTGCCGCCCTCGCAGCCGGCGGCTGTTTTCCTGCCCGCGGCCGGGGCCGGAGCCCCAGGCAGCTCTTGCGGGCTCCTGAGCTCCTCCTGCGGGCTCCTGAGCTCCTCGTGGAGCGGGTAAACCCGCGGAGCCTCCCTGCCTCCTTGCCCCGTGCGCTGGGGACCCGCGGTGCGCAGCCCGGCCCCGGGGGCAGCGCGCACCCAGGGGCCCCGCTCCTCCCGCCGCCGCGGGGCCGCAGCCGGCAGGTAGGGGCTGCGCGGGAGGGGGCGAGNACAGCCCGTGATATGCTTCGCTCCGGCGCGGCTTCAGCTGGGTCGGTTTGGGGCTGTGCTTGCATCGCGGAGCCCAGGGATGCAGAAACGTTAACATAAGAAACAAAACCCACCACTAACTTAAGAAACTGTATGTCTATGAGTACGTGTATCTAACCTGAGAGTTAGAGGGAACGGTAGTCAGACAGCTAAAGAATAAACAGGTCTCAAGTTCTTAGATGGTATGAGGAAAACTTAATTCTCTTCTTTTCCTGTTGCATAAGCAGAAAAAAAATACCTGTTCAGGGACAGCTGTGAGAGACGCAGAGCAAAGCTCTGCTGCATGCACCGTGCCCCTCTATATATGGACCCTCCTGGCTGTTGCTCCCGCTGGCCAACACAGGCTGCGGCTGTGCGCGGGAAGTGGCCCCCAAAGAGCTCTGAAAACTGAGGCGCAGACTGGTCAGTAACAAGATGGAAGAGCTGGTCTGTCGCCTTCCGCGCAGCAAAAGTGGCTGATTGCAGCGATCCCAATCCTGAATGGCCTTGATACTTCTTCTGGGATAATTAATTTCCAGAAGAATACTTAATCCCTTGCAGGATTCAACCAGGAGTGCCATAATATACTTCAGGCCAGGTGGTGTTGCTGGCATGTGTCTTACAGGACATTTTGTGTTTGCAGGCATGCTAAGTTCAGGAAACTGTTCAATGAAGAAAAAAGAATGCCAGGAGAGAGAAGGAGTATTATCCTTATTTTGAACTTTCTCATAATTTGCTTCTAGTTTATTGAAGTGTTCTGATTGATATCTTTGGGGGTAAGTTGTTAATTGGGTATTTGGGATGAATTTGGACGATAGTCTTTCGACTTAATTGATTTTATTAAGTTAACAAGCTTGTTGGGGTAGCTGAGTCTGTTGTTGTAAGTCAAATCCTGCAGCGTCAACAAGGAAGTGTTTCCGTTAGTGCTGGGAAATTCAAGGATAACATGAAACTTAATGAAGTGAAACAGGATTGCATTTTGCTCAAAGCAATTCTATAGTGCCTCAGGTCTGTATTATTACTTACCTCAAATCACTAGCTGTTATTGTTTCTTCACGAGATTTTTAAAAACCATATACAGCTCATTATTTGATGTGCTTTTTGGTTTGTATTTTTTCACTTGCATTATATTGAAACTTTAGCACTTTTTTGCAGTGGTGTATCAGAAGCTGTTTCTCAGAAGAATGTTTCTCAGGGCTTCTCTTATGGGTTCTGTGCTAATGCCTTTAAAACTCAATCATTAACTTTTACCTTAACCTGAAGTTGGAAAGTGACGATGAAAGACAATATATCAGAGTGTGTTGATTTCTTTTACAAAACTTTACCTGATATGTATAGGAGGGAAACATCAGAAGCCTTACTATTCCCCAGCTTGCTCATTCACTTCAGCTACAAGCTGTACTTTGTTTACCTAATGAGCAGCTTGCTAGAGTAAAACTCCTGACTGACTGGATTTGATGGGTTGGTTTTTGCCCATGGTTGCAAGGAAGGGGACTACGAGACTCCTAGGGATCCCTTCCAGGTCCATATTCCTGGGCCAAGATCCTACCGAATGGGCACAGGGGGGAGGAAGATTTTTCAGATGTTTGGTTGCAAGCGCAATTGCTTCCTCGGGGAGAGACTTGGCATGTGTTTCCTTAGACAACTATGCTTGCGTAAGCAGCCCCCTGCCACCCTCTGAGCTGTACTAGTACAACTATTTGTGAGGCTGGTGGTGAACTGCCACAGGTTCAAAACCAACTTCTCTTCTTTGGTTATCATTTACTTTTAACTCTGATGTGCCTGCCTCTGTGTCTGCTGTATCAGGGCTGAGAAGGTGGCCTGGGAGGAGGGAACATGTGGCAGGGAGCAGGAGGTAAGGGCTGTTTCTGCTGGCATCGCTGCTGCTGCAAGATAAAGTTGCTTATCGAATTGTGGTCAGTAGAAGATGACATGTGGTTGTGGCAGTTGCTTGGAAATATAGTTGAAAGCTCAGATACCTTAATGCAGTTCTGTTCACATGCAGTTAACTATATACATGGAGAAATTACTCTGTATTTCTGTCGTAATTCTGAGTTTCACCTAGAGATTTTGCTTTTGTCATATATAGCTATGTGTTTATTTCAGTATACATTTCCTATACTATTCTCTCTTGCGGTATAAGGGTTTCAGAAGTCCATTTTTCTGGAAAACAGATCTAGTTATCGTAAGGATATGAGTTTTATTAATCAGACTATATTCAGTCAGATAGGTGGATGCCTAAAATTCTAAAAGGGAAGATTTCACCACCTCTAAGAGGGTGTCTCTAACCCTAGAATTCATAATGGTCACCTGCATGCAATTTACTCTCTTCTACATGAAGATATAATGTCAAATATGCTTTTCAGTATAGCGTAAATCTGCTGTTAAATTCTGAATGATAGAAGTGATTAGGCAAATAACACCGTTTTAATTGGTATGGTCTGTCTGAAAAGTCAGTGAAGAGTAAGCTTTCTATAATCTGCTGTAACTTATTTCAGCCTGGAGAACATTGATGCTTCTGTGTGTTTTTTTAAGACTTGTTCTCGTTCTTACCGTAGACATTTGTTTTTCTGTCAGGATACATTTGTATCAAGAAGCAAACACTTTCAGCATATCAACTTCTGTACAGTATGTGTGTGTGTTTAGAGAATGATGGTTCACTTCCTTGTTCACAGAAATCGCAGGAGTAACTGCTTGCTACTGCAGTCTTTATTCAACAGAGAAAAAACACAGACCTTTCTTCTAATTGAAGACAAGATACTGTATTTGAGCTAAGACACTATTAACTTTACTCTTTGTCCTATGGTGGGTCATTACAACCTCAGCCTGGATTAATTTCTCTGTCTCATGTATATTTAACAAAAAAAAAAAATCCTTCTTTTATCCAATCTTTCTAAGAGGTTTCTTTCCAGCAGCCTTCTGAGAGCCAAATACATCTTCCGCATGCTCTACTGCTTTCTGTGTTAATTGATATTGACGTGTCTGTTAGCAGTAAAACTGCATGCTACGGCTTGCCTGCAGGCTCCCAGCCTGGGGTACAGAGAAATTTGGAAAGGTGCAATCCTTTAAAACCAAAATCAAAGACATCCAGGCTAATCACTCAATTTATGTTCACTGAAAATGAAGGTGTTTTCTGTTTAGCTCATTGAGCTGCAAAGATAGTTTTGTTTTCTTCTCCGGAAGCTGTCCACACTTGCTATGACGTGGTAGGTGAAAGAGCTCTTGCCAGTAGGACTACATACCAATTCAACTCCTCTGGATGAAGATACCTGCACCCAGACTGTCTTTCCCTGGATTGTCCCCGTCTCTCTTAGGCTCCGGTGGGATGCTGGTAGGATACATGGAGGACAAGCGATAATCTTCTGAGTACAAAATCTTTGGAGTTGAGGTCCCTCATTCTTCTGGTTTTGGAAGAAGCTTTCTCCATTTTGAGCCCCAAGGATGGGGTGGTGCTGTGTGCCCAGCTGCTCGAGCAGCATCCCGGAGATGCTGCAAGTCAGCATCCTGGAGAACGCAGGTACATGAGGCACATACAGTATCTTTTCTTTTCCTGTAGGGGCAAAATCCATCATTGCTGTCTCTGCATCATTTTAAGCTGTGCCGGCCCTTGAGGTAATCACTTCAGCAGCAAGACATCTTGTTCAGTGGTAACATTAGCCAGCAATTTGTGGCATTCTTCTTCCTCAGAGTCCATGGCAGCTGGGAGTTGTGGAACTGGCTCGAGGGAATAAGTTGTTTTATTAGTGAGTTGTGATGAGTTTAATCTTCATTAGTAAATCTCTCGTTGTTACATTGCACAGAATACAAAAGTCAAGTTCAGTGTTGGAGAAGTGCAGGTAAACCACAGGATTTTTGCTGCTTTCCCATGGGACTTAAAGCAGCACTTGTTTGTTGGTTCGTGTCATATTTATTAGTTTCTGCTTGTTCTATTTGATGGCATAATGAAGTGAAAAGACAGTAAATTAAGTGAACTTTAGTGTTGGTTTTTAGACAGTGTTACCTGTTTTCACTGAAGGATTCTTGGTTAGTTGGTTTTTTTTTTTAATTTTTCTAGTGTTTTATTGCATGACAATTTTTCTGGGCTTTCATTTGAGTTGTGTCACAGTGTTATGCAAATATCACAGAGAAATTGAAGCAGATATCTTTTTTTGTGTGTTGTATGTTTGGTCTAAATTGTGGATCTACCTCCAGCCACACTTGTACGCAACACGAAATGGGTTTGCAAGTTGAAGTGTAATGCTATTTAAGTGAATAGACTTTAAATAAGTGTAGTAACAACACATCTGAGATAAACTGGGCTCTTTTGACTGTTAAAATTACTTTTAACTGTTCATGTTGTCACAAGCATCTATTTAATTTCTAGGGAATATTATCCTTGAATGCTTTTTGAATGGTAAGTACATTAGCTGCTGCCAGAAGATCATCAGAAATAGTGGCAATATGCAGCCCTAGGCCAATTGTGGATATTTAGTTATAATGTATGTTATTGGTCTTTTAACTCACTGGTAGATTATTTATGGAGAACTATTTTGTCACCCTTTTCTTTCCAATTCTCCAAGTGTTTTTTTTTTAATCTAGAAGGAACTGGGAAGCATAATTTTTTCATCTGCTAGATGAGAGCACCCACAGCATGCTAAAAGACCAAACTTCTGGGATTCCTCAGTTGTCTCAGTTTGCCAGTGTCCTTGCCCATACACACTATGCTCCATATCTTCTGGGGTGACAGTGCACCTAATGTATGGAAGCTTTTCAACTTCTTTTTAAGCAGTAGGTAAGAGTGCTGATGAAAATACAGTAAGAAAAATTTCAGTTCTTGATTGAGAAGTTGGAAGCAAAGCTCCAGATTGGAGGCAAATAGAAGAAAACACTGTCTGTGGCTATTTAAAAAATGAAAGATGCTTCCCAGACTTTGCAGATCATAGAGGCAAGCTTTGAGTACAAAACCCGAAAAGATGTTTCAGCTTACAACCACCAAACTGCTGCATCCCCTTTTCTGAACAGGACCTAAGCATAGTTTTAAAGTTGGGAATTTAACTCAACCTCAGTCCTCAGCAGGACAGTGCTGACCTCTTTTTCTCCTTGTTCTAGACAGAAACAACCTCCCGTCTTTCACTTTTTTTTTTAAATTCAAAACTTCCTTCAGTTTCTGGATTTCTCCCAATGTGGATGTGATGACTCACATTTCCCAGATGAGAAATGCAAATGTGGGAAGTGGGATCTTTCCCCTGCCTCCCTAGGGGTTTCTTGGAGTCTGTGGTGCTGCTGAGTTACTTCATTAATGTGTCCCTCCAGATTCAAGTGTTTTTCCTGCTGGCCACAGTGCTTTTGGGGCTGTTACAGTATTTAATAGGTACACGCATCTTAAAATTGATTGGCTTTGAGAACTTCTTGGAGACTCCACAAAACTTCTTAATTTAGTCCATTGACATAGGCAAATACCACCTCCTCCTCCTGTCCATCTCATCAAGTCATGTTTGACAATATCAAGCTCTTTCAACATGGGAAGTGTTTGGAGTTTGTTCAGGCAACCTGCTGGCAGGTGCCCAGTGGAGAGGCTGGTGGTACAGGGCTGTGCACTGCTTGTCTGCGGTCACTGTCCCAGCTTCTCTCTGCTCTGCCTTCATTTGCCGATACTGTGATGGACGTGTGATCTCACATGAAATCACACAATTTACTTGTATGCTTTCCCCAAAGTACCAAGGTATTCGGATTGGTAATTTCTTGTCTTTGTGTTTGCTCCTCTCCTTCAGAGGACCCTGTAGTCAGCCCTTAAGGCTCATCATCTTTATTTCACCATTAAAGTCGCTAAAGGAACAGGGAAAATAAGCAAATAAATGTCAAAACCAAAATGGTTCCAGTTTCAAGGCATGTGCCAGCTTCACCTTCCTATCACTGCAATGCTGCATCCTGGGCCAGGGGATGCACTCAGCAGTGCTTATACAGGCATGGCTCAGCATCAGTGTTCAATAAATGCATAGCTGGTTTAAAAATGCATTGTAGCACTGAGCTTGGTGGGAGCAGAGGGGCTGCCTTTTTCATCAAATGGGCTAACTTCTGAGTTTGTTGGTGCTTAAGGAATCGATCTGATGTGATAGTCCTGTCTGGATGTGCTTATGTAGTTAGACTTTTCATTAGAAACAGCTTTTTTCTCTCTGTCTGTCTCTCTTTTTCTTTTCGAGAGAAAGAAGCATTCCTGGTAGTTCACATTCTTTCACTTTTTTGTTGTTGGGGTTTTTTGGGGTTTTTTTTTGTTTTTGTTTTGTTTTGTTTTTGCTTTATTTTGGTTTTTGTGTTTAAGCGTTTCAGCCTTTCAGATGAACTCCTGCAATCCGGATAACAAACCACTGCCCATCACTTCTCACCATGACCGTGTCCTCTACTGTAACATTTCTTAGAGCATTCTCTCCCTAATAACTGTATCTGTTGGCAACCCTGCTTTGGAAGCAAATGATGGATGACACTTTCTTCCATAAAAGATTGAAAACTACACTATCTGACCTGCTTAATCTAACAAACCAACACTTCTTTAGGATAAAGGCAATAGGCATTTAGGAAGCTCCTGTGTAAAGTGTCCTCTGCCTGTTGACTCCCTTTCTAACTCTTTGCTGGACTTCTGTCATAGTTTATTTAATTACTCTAAATGGTCCTTGGGGCAGCTATGGCATGATACCAGCAGTAGCAAGCAAAAGTTCCTTTTCACGAAGAGACTGAAAAAAGTTGTCCTGTGGGCAGGGAGAATATTGAAATGGAAATCAGCTGAGCAAGAAGAGCCAGATGAGAGGAGCAGCATTTCCCCTCTGGAAGGCACTGAGTTAATTCAAGGACTGGGTAATTTCTCTACTTGACTGATATTAGTGCAGTAGCATCTGAGGCTTTTTGTGCAAAAGCTGTTTTCATTATTAAGTATAGAATTAATATTTTCTATTTTCTCATTTAAACCAACTAAAACTCTTTTTCTGTGCATCCAATATTTTGTATTAGAAGCGGCACAAATATTTAGTTTTGGAAATGCCTATGCCATAAAATACAGTTTGATGACAGCAGAGACATTGGCATTGGTTGAGACATATACTGAATGTCTGAACATGACCTCACAGCTGATCGCAAAGGGCCCTCAAACTCCCAGCAAAATATGCGGTTTGTGTCATTATGTAATGAAGGACCTGGTTTCCACCCTAAATATGTGAAAATCTCAGCAGCAAAGACAGGATGTAGTTTGAGAACTATTAAATTGGTCACATTGCATTTTCATTTGTACAAATTGACATATGACTGCAATACAAACTGCCAGGGCAAAACTGCTTTGTAGCAGGAACATCCCTGAGCATCCCAGCCAGAGCTGACTTCCTGGAGAAGCAAACCCTGTTACTTCTATACCCTCTTCTTTAGCTCAGTGCTGCACAGCACAGATCCCAGGCTCTGAGCAGTTACCATATTGGTTTGCCTAGGGATCCAGATGCAGAGTATGTAGGGCAGGAGAGCAAAGCAGTTCGAGAGAGAATGGGAAAATTGGGATGAAGTGTGACTCATTCCCTGCCTGATCCACAACACTCTGCTCTTCATTAAGTCAGTGTTTCATCTCTCTCTCATTCACGGTCAGAGTTCACTTTGTCAGTGTCCATTTAATTTAGTCTGATGGAGTAGCAAGTTGGAAATAATAAAAAGAATTATCCCACACAACTAATTTATTTTTAATGAAGTTAATGGAGTGGAGAGTAATCTCTGGGGAGTTGCAACCCACATGATGTAATTTGGCCTTTTGCTTATGGTGCACGCTACATAGAAAGAGCCCACGCAAGGATGATGGTAAAATGATGCTTGTCAAAGATTCCAAGTTCTACTTGCTTGCCAGAGAAGATGGGATAACAAAATTTTTCAAATTTTCAGTTCTTGCATGGGCATCTAAGACAGATGTATTTTGCAGAGGACTCCTTTGACTGGCAGCTTTACTCTTTTATCCAAATCAGAAAGTAAATCTTTGCAGACAGTTGTGAAAGCCTAGTTGCATCAAGCTACTCCTTGGATAAACCCCTTGAAAATTAAAAAAAAAAGTTAAGTTTATTGCACATAGAGAATCTAGGAAGCATATAAATGGTTATGTCAATGTATCAGTGCCTCCTGACAGGGAAGGACTATGCAGTTGGCATTGAAGAACTAAATAAAAATTGTGTGAGGAAAACGTGGGGAAAAAGAGAATGTGAAGGTGATGGCAGGCAGGATGTGTGAAAGAAGTGTGTTTTAGGGTGGCTATGAAGGAGGAAAAAGAAATCAGCTAGCGCTTGACGATTGATTGAAAGTTGGCTGGGATTCTTTTTTTTCTTCACGTGAATTTGGAAGTTTGCAGTAATTTAGAATCTATCAACTGCAACCTGCAAAACACCTGCTCAAGAAGAAAATCAGTATAATAATGCAGGATTTACAGCATGCAACAGAGCTTTTTTCAGGAAGGTTCATATGCAGAAATTGCTACCAACATCTGTCAGGTGCTTTTCAGGCTACCAACATACACAGGTGTTACTTAACTGGAAATGGAAACTTAGCTTAATTTTTGTTGATCAGTTTTAATGTGAGATCAATGGTTGATATTATGGTGTCAATGAATTTATGGGTGAATCAGAAGTTCCCTGTAATGACTGTTCTTTGTGATACTCCAGGTTACTCTTTAACATAATTCAGAAGATGCAATTTAAATAATGCTATCAAAATAGTTACAGATTAGTTTATTCCTTAGGTGGAGTGAATATTGTAGATACAAGATGTTCTTAGAAAAAAAAATATAGCACTAGGGCCTGTTCTCTTTCACAGAAAAAGTGCCTTAATTTCACTTAGAGAAAGATTTAAAGGAATATAATTCTCTATGTATCATGATATATTCATTGTTTTCAGGCACAATTTTTTTTCTGATCACCCTTGAGTTATTTTTGCTTCTTTTGTCATCCATGTAATAAGTTGTTTAAAGTGAAACTGATCCCACTAAAAGGATTGTTGATAATGAGATCTAGTTAAGGGACAATTACAAAGTTGGCTGGAATAACAAGATAAGAGGATAATTGTGAGTCCTCCCTTTAAGTCTTGGTTTTTGGTTCCCAAGTTGACATGTGGTGAGACTGACCAAATGATACTCAGATCTAATCTCAACAGCTACCAAGTGCATTTCTTCACGATTGCTCCTTGACCAGTAACATCAGTAAGGAAGCTGATAGAGGAAACAGAGCTATTAACAAAAAAAAAAAACAAAAAAAAAAAAAAAAAAAAAAAAAAAAAAAACACAACCCACCCAAAAAAAAAAAAAAAAAAAAACCCTAACCAACTTTTTCCTAACTCTTCTGGGAGCATGATACCAGGTCGAAAGCCTATACTTCTACTGTCTCTTTCCTGAATTTCTTAGCCAGGTGCTTGTTTTAGATTTTTCCAATGCAGTGGTTGCTGTGTCAAAAAAGACGCTGTGGTAAATGGCCTTTGGTTGGTCTGTAGGATCACGTGAAGCAGTAGAGCCTGCATAGTTTGCTTCTGAAGAGTTTTCATTCGAAAGTCTGCTGATAGGAGTGTTTGAGTGTTTTATGTGAGAGTTGACAGCCTGGCTGGTTCTGGGGTTGTAAATGCTCTGCTGCTCTCAGACGCTGTAATTAGGATGGAGTTTACTAATCAGAAAAGATGGAGCATTTTTATCAATTATTTTATAACCAGTTCTAAAATTAATATCTAGGGTTGTGAGCTTTTTTTTCTTAGGTAGCATCATTTGGCCAGTGATAGGAAAAGGGGCAATGGGTCCAAGCTGGAGCATAGCAAGTTCCCTGTGATCATAAAGAAAAACTTCTTCACTGTGAGGGTGACAGAGCACTGGAACAGGCTGTCCAGAGAGGTTGTGAAGTCTTCTCTGGAGACATTCAAAACCAATCTGGATGTGTTCTTGTGAGGTTTAATTTAGGTGATCCTGCTCGGCAGGGGCATTGGACTAGATGATCTTTCAAGGTCCCTTCCAATTCCTGACATTCTGTGATTCTTTTTCTTTTTTTTAACCTTTTCAAGTCCTATCAAATTTCATCTTTTATGGGTTCTTATCACTGCTTACACATTATTCCCTAACATCTTGTCTTGTTGCTCCATATGGGTTCTTTTTTTTTTTTTTCTTTCCCTATCACTATCTGCCTTTTCAGTGTAGCTGTTGCAAAGACAAACATGACACAACCTGTGGAAACTGGTTTCCTGCTTTTCTACATCCTGCCTCATCACTCCTGATATATCTCAAGCATCTCCATTAAAATTTCAGCTCTCCCTGCTTGCAGGTTAGTTTTCCTTCAGGAGGCACCATTGGGTCCTTTGCTGAGAAGGCCTTGGTCTTGGGCTTTTTATAAATTAAGCTAATTCCATGTTTCTTGTAGCCAGCTACTTTTTCAAGCATTATCTCTATTCCTTAAATGTGAACACAGGCATGTTTTGAATGCTTCCTGCAACATTCTGTCAGTTATGTGGGTCTATGGAGCCAAAAGGATGCAAGCTGAGGAGCTGTATTAGAAGAACAGATAAAGTGGAAATCAAATTTAAAAGAATTAAAATGCCCAAAAATATGGAGGGAAATGGTAAAACTTAATAGGACAGATTTTTTTTTTTTATGTTTCACTTACCAAAACAGAAACATTCTCTGCAGAGAGAAATGTTCTTTAACATAAAATTGAAAAACTATTTCTGGGCTGCAATATCAATTAGCAGAAATACAGCCTTAAGTAGCATGGAAAGTTCCTCACAATGATGTAATCAAGTACCTGCATCAGTATTCACTCAGCAGAGGGAACTTGAGTCACTTTTCGCAAAGCTTTAAAAAATTCCAGTTTAGAGAGCCCCTAAAAGTTAAAAATAAGCTATTAAGCAATGATCTAGGTGAAATACTGAAGACTTGGTGAGGCTGAATGGAAGACTGAGTGTGAGGAATGTGCTGATCTGCCCAAGACGTGTCAGTTGTTTGTTAACTTCGTGTGTGATTTCCCTCAGCCAAACTGTTACTTGTGAAAAGGTGCGTGTTTTTGTGATGTGCACGATGTCAAATACGTTCTTCCTGGTCTGAGATTTACTTTTTTTATAGTATGCTGGAGTTTTTTCTCTTGACCTCCATTTCCTTGTCTTTCATTCTAGTATTGGATCTTTCCTTCCCAGTTTATAGCTTCCCTGTTGCTATTTTCTGAAGTTTGTGTGCAGTGATACACTTAAAAGCTACCCTGTACAGAGATTTCCTCATTGGTATGTACCTGTGGCTATTTTGCTTCTATATAATATGCATTATATGTATATCATGCTTTTTAGTAGAGTAAATGTAATCTGTGCAATGACTTTTCAGAAATACCTAACCCTGGTAAGCAACACTTATCAGTAGTTGCTGTTGAAAGCCTGTTACAGGAAACATCAGATGTCCTAGTTTTTGTCTTAACCTGTTGTCTTTCCAGTATTTATAGAATTTTCTTCTATGCATATACAATAATTATATATTATCATTATTAAAGGGAAAATTAATGGTTGTTTTGAAATTATAGCATGGTTGTATTAATTTTACAGAGTTTGAGGTTTCAGCTAAATCTCCCCAAGGAAAATATTGGTTACAATGACAGTTTGCTATCATATGGTGGGTATTGTCCATTAGAAGAGCACATATGCCATTAAGTATCCTAATAGCTTTGTTTCAGAACATAAGCTTGTGTGAATGAAAGGAAATAACCTGCTTTGCCTTTTCATGCCTAATTACTTTTTGCAAACAAATCTTGCATATTGAAGGAGAAGATGATAAATTGACACTAACAGCAGCCCTAGAACATCAGATAAATAGAAGCAATATTCTAGATAGCTTGTTCTGTAGGTACAGAATTTGTTTTCTAAAATAAACATGTCTTTTCCCTTTAGAAAGCACTCATTTAAGATCCACATCTTGAAAATTAATAGTGAAAAATATTTTTCAATATAAATTGTTAAAATTCTGACAATGCTACTCAGGCTCTGAACATGTCAAGTACAGGTGAAAAACCCAGCCGAGAACCTCAAGAACATTATAAACCAAATTAGTTTTTCATAACTTGAAATAAGGTTTTTCCATAAATGGAAGTGCTCAAAAGATGACAACTGCTAAAGAGCTCAAAGTACAAGTATGTTTCCTGTAAGTATATCACTGAGGTTTCTAGGTGAGGAGAGATCAGTTTCCCATGGTCCTGTATTCTGCTTTCTGTGCTTCACCTATGACAAGGTGTGTCTGAGCACTGGGCAGCAGCTCTGTCAGGACACTTCAGAACAGTATCCAGCTCTTCTGCAGGCTATGATGCCAGCACCCCACCCCAGCCCAGGGATGTATGTTGGAATCATCTGCATTGATTTCTTATCAGAAGTGAGATGTAAATCTGTCAGCAGCCACAGCTTTTGGGTGGCCTTTGGCACTTCCAGAAGTGCAGAATACATGTCTCCATAGTCGCCTTCTCCTTGGTTTTATCGAGGCACACCTGTACTGTTGGTGCCTGAGTGCTCCTGGGGTACCTGACACATCCTAATTTTCTCTGTCAGGATCAGAAGAGCATTTGTTGCTCTCTCCTTTGCCAGGTCATCTCCACCTGACCTGAGAGATGGATTTTTTGATCCTTCTACCAAAGTAGAATCTGGGGTGTAGAATCTGTAAAAGAAGGAGAGAGTTCTGATTTCCATAGGCTGACTGCATAATGCTCTAAGAAAAGATATCCTGTATGTTTCATGAGAGCTTTGCAGTGGTATTCATTCTCAGGGCAGAATCTTCCTGAAGATGGAAACATGAATATACTGTATGTAGGAAAAGTGTCAGCTGAAGATAACTTTGAAGCAAAAATCTTTTCAGCACTTCCAAACAATCATGTCTGTATGGTAACATTTCTTTAAGTATATAATGGGATATTAATAAGTTCCTGATGATTCAGAAAATGATTGGACCATAACATACTTAAGTGTAACCACAAATGAGAATTGCTTGCCAAAATGTTTAGTCACCATTAATGATATGTCATAGATCTCAAAAGTAACAGCTAAATGCAATTTAATTATAAATCAAGAAACATATAGGTAGCTCTGTAAGCAAACAAAGCTTTCACAACTGTTGCCTACCCACCATGTACTAAAATAATTGTTAGAAATAAATGTTAGAAATATTAGGAAAATATAGAAAAACAATAAGCATCAGACAGTTTGGACATCTTATGCTCTCAATGCATACTGATATGTCATCAGCAAACCCTCAACACCAAAAATTAAAAAACATTGCCTTAGCAGTCTTGTTAGGTGCAGTTATGGGACATCAGAGATGGATTGTTTCCTCTCCTAAAGGTTTCCTGATATTTTTGGAAACAAATTTTGGCTATTCTTACTTATTTTCAGGAAGGGACAAGAAAGATGTTAAAACAGAGACAGTGACTGTACCATGCCCCAGCGCCCAGCGGTGTGGCTGTTGGCTATCAGGCAATTAGTAGCGTTCTCCTTTCAGGGAGACAATACATGTTGGAAGAAACATGCATGCCCATAACCTTGCTAGGGTGTGCATGCTGATGGGATCAGCTTGGATTTCAACAACAGCCGTGTACTCAAGGAAAGTGCCTGAGCCCTCTGTTGTTTTCATCACGGTGAAAACTGAGCACTGTACTTACTAGTTTTAAAAAACCTTTCATAATCTCAATCAAAAATGCCCATTTTGAAGTGGGGTTAGGTAGGCTAAGGCCAAGGTTTCTGTGCCAAGGGATTTTTCTACAAAAATATTAATTTACCCCCTATAGTTACCTCCATTATAGAAAGACAAACTTAGCCAGACACTATGTTAAAGGGTCAAAAGGTTTCTGCTATAATTTGCTTAATCTTTTGCTGTAGACCCCTTCTGTCAGGCTGCTGTTTTTCTGTGAGCCCCATAGAGTAGTTTCCAAAGAAAAGGGAAATTCACATTATGCTTTTTATCTGAGTGCTACCAACTCAGCAAACAGCTATTTCTGCTGAGGCTTTCTGCTGGAGCTCTAGCCATGCTGTTTGGTATTGCAATTTCTGGCAAATTTGACAAATTAAGGAGCCAGTGTTGCAAAATGATCATTGTGGTAGGCCAGTGTGGCTCTCCCTTTACAAGTGACACACTTCTCAGTAGGGGAGTAACTAATGGATGTTGTGCTGTTCTACAACCTTTACTTTTTACCATGTTTTTCATGTTTGCTCTGAGTATTTTTGTTCCTGGGTAAAACAGAGTTTTCTCAACTTCTGCCCCTCTTTTGCATCACTCCTTCACCTGTGCTCCTCTCTGGCCCCTCCCTTCTCTACCAGCTGTTTAACAGCCCTTTGGTTTCCACGCTGCTTCTCCTGTTCACACATCTATGCTCAGATCAGCCTGTCATCTTCAACAGCCATATCTCTCCCTCATTGCATGAACTGAAGTAAACAAAAAACCTTTACCGCTCAGCGTAGTGATGGGGGTTAATAACCTGGGCTCTCCTATGATTCATCTTCTCTATCTTGATACATTTTGGATTTCAGGCAAGTTTTATTAGATATTTGCATGATTCTTAGCTCCATGACACTGTTTCTGTTAATGAGTCCCAAAGTACTACTAGAATGCAAATAGATTATTGATATTGCACCTACTTTCTATCATAGAGAAATCCTTCCTTAAAAGTATAACTGAGGTTAAAGATTTTCAGAGTAAATAATCTAGATTTATGCAGGTACAGGAAAAAAGAATTGGAAAAAGTTGTTGCAATCTGTTTTAATATGCTTCTTGTGCTAGTGCTGTGACAGCAGTTAAAACTCTAGTTGGATTCTGTTAGTTTTAAATTATTTTTTTTTTACCTTTGGTTCTGGTACAATTCCCTAATGAACTTTCAGGTAAGTGCTTTTTGTTATTAACCACTTGTAACAGTACTGGTACCAAATTTCTGAAGACCTAAATATGTAACATACTTACATGCAATCCTCAGGCCTGCTGGCTTACTTAAGGAAAATGTCAGTGAACCAAGTGCCAACCTTCTCAGAAAAGCGTAAGCTTTGGTTTTATCTAGATGCTGGACAGAGACATCTTTAAGCAGAGAAGAAAGCTGAGGATATAGAGTAGCAGCCTTAAGGTGCTCTGTGGAGCTATTTTCATTTAGGGACATAGGGTTGGAAAGGACCTCTTGGGTTGTTTTTAAACAAGTCTAAGTCATAATCATACAGCACTTGGTAAAGAGCCCCTGCTGAAAACTACTTCACCAGTTAAATAGCTAACCCAGGGTGCAGAATGGAACAGCTCATTATTGGAGAAAAGAGATTAGATTAAAAACAGCCTTTGAATCCCAAGAGCTGTACAGAATGAAATAGTCCTTACTTACCGTGTGTTTAAGAACAACATGGAATTTAGCTACCTGCCAGACTGCTGGCTGTAGTGCCTACCATGGCATGCAGTTGCTGGTGAGGGAAGCAACAAGAGGCTGAAGAAAGTGCTGTTTCTTGACAATCCTGTTGATAGATGCTTCTGCATAAGTTGGTGTCTTCTATGTTCATATCAAATATTGCATCCAGCTTACATGTGCTCTACCGTATTTGGTGAGGTGTAGGAAATGAGTTAATGGGTTGGCAGTCCCCTAGGGAGGACACCAGTCAGTCAGTGGTGAAGGGAGATCTAATTCACTGGAATTAGAGAAACCTCTGACAAGGAGACAATCAGATATTAATTGGTAATCAGTATTCTGTCAGGTTTCTCTCTTCCCTTTAACCTGATTCTTAGTTTAAGCTCATTTCTCTACTGCAGATTGTTACGGATAAGGTCATCCTTGATCTTTCAAGAACTAGAAAATTTAACTCTTTCGAAACACACAAAAGATTTACTCTTCTATATGTTTTATAATCCACTCTCACCTAGCACACACAGCTTACCTTTGTTATCTAACATTTTTCTTCTTTTATCCTTTGCTACTCATTCTCTGTCCTTTATATTCATTTTTATTCATAGTTGTTCTTAGGGTTTTTTGTTTGTGGGGTTTGTTTTGTTGTTTTTTTCATTAAAGATGCAGCAGTTGGAGGAAAGAGAACAGGTAAGCAAGAGGTTAACATGACTGAATAGCATATAACTACAAATTAGTGCTTGGTGCAATCTTAAGGTTAATAAAATAAAAAAGATAGTAGAACTGTCCTAGAACTGTACGAGTAGGGAAAATACAGGAAAATATTGTGACTGCCCTAGAGCTAGGTACATAGGCTGGTAAATGTAGTAAATATATGCAATTCCATTACCTTTCACTCTCAGCATTAATGAATTTTCTCCAGCCATGCTTAAGCTGCTTTATACTTGTTCATAAAATTCATCTGCACGAATGTTTTCAAAGTGACTTTGAAAGCTATGTACATTGTTGTTCACAAGAAAAACAGGGTTTAAATTCATAACTGTGAATGAACATGTTCTGGGAGTGTGTCCTGGCATCAAGGGCACAAAGACTGCCACAGTTTTCTCAGGCCTCCCTGACCTATCATTCCTGAACACACAGTTTCTGTGTGTATGTATCTTAAACTGATCCAAGAAGAAATTCTAAATAAATTGCATTCTTCTCTCATGTGCATCTCTGTAAAAAGGTAAAAGTAAGAGTGGGATTCTGTGCTTACTTCTGCCTCTATACATATCTGGGCTTGCTCTTTTGGACAAAATCCTTCCATACAGTTTTAAAAGAAATTACGGGAGCATACTGATTCTCAGCCACTTTAATTTTATGAAGCCAGAATAGTGTAAAGCAGCAGAAAGTAGCAGAGTAAGGCCCCCAGTATGGTGGGGGGTGTGCTCCTGCTGTGGGGCAGCCGTGATACAAACCAGACGTGCCTGTTCCTCTGGCTGAAGCCATATTCTTCTACAAATGGAGCATTTTCAAAAAGCATCCAAACTGTTTGTCAGATGAGGTATCATTTCTTGAGATGATGGAGCTGCCCAGGTACATCAGCTCTGTAAATGGAGCAGCTGAATGAGGAAGGAAAAAAGTGACCCCTGGGCAGGCTGGTGTGAGTCTACATGATATTCTTCCATCCTTTGTCACACAAATGCTTCACGTCTTCATTTCACACTGCTGCAATATCATTACTGAATCAGTTCATTTGAAGAAAATCTTTATGGTGAAAGGAGGGGTGGACGGAGAGGGTAGCAAGTGCCTTGCTGGCTGCATGCTGTGTTTTAAAAGGTCAGTGGCTCCTGTTGCTGTACTGGCCAGTTGCTAGGCTGCCGTGGATTTCTGTGCTCCTTTCCCCGGTAAAAAGGACCTCGTGATGAGGTGCAAGGATATAGCAATACCTTTTTAGTAACCTCACTCACTGCTTTCTGCTGGCTGAGCAGGTCGCGTAAGGGAGATGCTCTCAGAGGCAGATGTTTTCTTTTCAGGGTTCTCAAAAACAGCTGTTGAAGTAACTGACAGGTTATTTATCCTGCCGAATTAAACCTAAGGTATTAACTGGAGGAACAGAGTCACTGTTTAGTGAACTGCTAGAGCACACTGTGTAACTGGATTTCTTAGGTAGGAACAGAATACGTTCCCACCTTCACCCCACTTACATCTATGAACTCATCGCAAAGAACATTTACTTAATGCTTGAATGAAAATTACCTAGCAGGGGTTGCAAAGTGCAGAACTCTTTCATTAACTTTTTTAACTCTGCTTTCCTTTAGCTAATCAAGCAGCAGGAACTTCTATGCAAATCTGAGGTGTGTGATAATAGCACAGAGCACTGCTGAAGAAGGTCAGGCCTTATGGTGCTAAAGGTGGGGCAGATGTGCAATAAAAGTCTTATCCATCACCAAAAAGATGCAATGTGAGAACAAACCAAGGTAGAGCTGGGAAAGGGTGGACCTAGTTATGCAGACAATGTGTGTTCGACTTCATTTGCAGAGTCCACAATCTGGGTATGGGTAATTAGAAAACAGCACCAGTGCATAAGCAAATGTAATTTTCTAACCTCAGAATAAAATTGCCAGGATGCTGTAACAGGTGTTTATTAGATACACACAGCAACAAGAAAGTTAATTATTTAATTTACCTATTAGTGGCTGTGACAGGCATAGAGATCCCTGAAGCAAGTGTGAAGTCAAGGTGACGAGGTTTGTGCTGATCCTATGGTGGTGAGACTGGGTGGCCTGTTTCTATTGCAGCCAGTCAATTCTTACAATATCACTGGTTTTGGTTGCTTGTAACCTCACTGAATGTTTGCTGTTCATGTGTACGTTGGCAGGCACGGTTCTGTGAAAATAACAGCAAGTGACCATGTATCCAAATACTAATGTATGTTTGCTTAGCCTGATATGCCATCAAATTCTTCCCAAGTACATCAATGTACAGCTAAAATGCTAACTAGGGTCTCGGGCTCCCAGTCTAAAATTTGCTAGGTAAGTTGTGCCAGAAATCTAGGCTGAGGTCTTGGCACCCAGATATTGCTGTATGCGCATTGAAATTAGTGAAAGCTCTGCATGTGGGAATTGTTGCTTCCTCCAAAAGATTTTGTGTATATTTCTGCTTAACATTACTGCTATCCCTTCTGGCATTCCTGGAGCTTCCTCCTCCACCCTTAGTCAGAATTAGCAATGAAGTCTTCATCCCTCCAAAAAGGGCAATGAAAGATAGTGCCCAGATTCAAAATAAGAAGCCCTGCCTTGCCAAGACTGCAGAAGTGCTGCAGAGGTACATCTGAATCACGTCACAGAGAGATCATGAGAATTACGTGCTTGTGCAAACTCCAACGAACAGCATTACTTGTGATTGCTAGGAAAACATTGAGCAAAATAATTTGAACTTTATCAGTGCCCTGTCAATTCAGGCAGCTGTCATGGATTCTTATGGGCTATTCAATCACCCATGCATTTGAACGTGACATATTAAACTTGCAGTAACACAATAAATCCACTTCTGAGACCCTTAGTGTAGACACAAAGTGTCATGTGGTACAAAGCATTGGTACTTGCTCTGATGCAAATTTGGCAGGATAATGTAATGGGAGGCCTTGCTGCCAAATCAGAGTGTAATCCCTTTGTCCCACTCTGGCTTCATTGATTGGATATCAGATTTTTGTGGCTAGGTTAGATGCAGACACCCACAAAAGGGTCGCGTTTTGTTTTTCATCTAAGTACACAGAGATGTGGTGGTGGCTTGCATCAAATTGTATTTCTTGATTATTTCGTCATTCACTGATCCAGCATCTGCCTTAGCCATCAGATAACTTGTGATCCACTATTTGCACAGTTTTAATAAGACTGTTGTTGCTTGGAGCTATACAGAAAGGGATGTATAATTGACCCTATTAGTTAAAAATAAAGAATCAGTCATTAGTTCATGTCAGCGAACTCAGAATGTAACATAAGCCCCGCAAAGTTGTCTGAGATGTATGGTTGGCTCACAAATTAGCAGTGCGTGCTAGAAGGCAAATATAGAATGTGTGTGTCAAGCGGCAAGTCCATGGATGTGTCTTCTGTATCATATGCCCATAATCCTCTTTTTGACTGCAGGCGTTTCCAGCTTCCCTCACAGATTCTGCCAATAACGGCATGTTTGCCTACACCCGTGCTTTCTTATTTCACTTCATTAGCCAATCTGTTGTACCTTTTCCCCTCTATTTGTCTGTTTGTGTCAGTGTTTGTTTCAGAACATAGAGCAGAGGGAAGGAAGGCAGGGGTATACCCTGGCACCGCTGTATGTTTGTCCTGAAGCAAATAGGTAAGGTCAAAAAATGAACTTTACACTTCAAGCAAAACGTCACAAGGCTTGTGAAGAGGCCAGTGATGTCCTTGGGGACATGCGGACACCTGCAGAGGCTGCTCAGAAAGCACTCCCAGCTGCACTGGCATTTTTTGTTGCGTATTCAAAAGTTGTGTCAGAAAAGGCAAACTGTTCTGGTCTCCACTCCAGAGCTTTCATTGATCTCTTATATACGCAAGTTCTAGAAATTGAATACCACAAAGATGAGGTTTGAAGTTGTAAACTCATTTGGATCTCAACTGCTTTGGGTGTTTTTTCTAAATCAGCTGCAGGAATGAACTTGTAAGGACTGCATCCAGCTGGAACCCTGTAAACTCACTTAGGAGCCTCTGTGCATGAGATACCAGGTTTGGTGGCTGCCTACAAAAGCTCTTATAACCCCAGCTGTGAATTCTTGTTCAATTGTTGTGAGCTGCTACTACCACTCCTATATAACCCAAACCACACCTATGTCAGATATCCCACCTGAGACATGGACTATCCTTTTATACAGAAAGCTTACATAACCAGGCAGAATACAGCCGATTGCGTCTTTCCAAAGTGCCACCAAGTGGGAAGCAAAGCAGGTCATTATAGATTTTTCTATTTACTATAGCTGAGCTTTCTTCTAATTCATTAGTGTGGATTATATTGTGACAATGCTTCATGCTGCAGTGAAGATCCCTATTGCGCTAGACTCCGTATAAACACAGAGAATAACACAGACCTTGCAAAGACTTTATATTACAATTTAACTTACAATGTAACAGATGTTTGTGACAGTGGAGGAGATAAGAATAATAAAGACAGCCTTGGTACCTGTTCTAATACTTGTTGTGGTCATTGCTTTGGGTTGTAAATCGTTAGAAAGCTTTTGCTTTTTTGCAAATATTTGCTTACAAATAAATATTAACAAAACCTATGACACAAAGAGAGAAAATAGTACAGTAATTTCTCTTTCCAAACAGTATACAGCATTTTGGCCTAAAGTATAAATGTGTGATCGCTAATGGGCTGACAGAGGCATAAATAATTGCTGCTTGAGGAACACAAAAAGACCTGGAACAGATATTTAATGGTAGCAGGTTTTAGCTTGTATAACTGGAGGGTGGTAT
The DNA here is from genome assembly GCA_013399135.1 of Heliornis fulica. NCBI lineage: Eukaryota > Metazoa > Chordata > Aves > Gruiformes > Heliornithidae > Heliornis > Heliornis fulica. The sequence continues at coordinate 60,801 of VXBZ01005258.1, read as the reverse complement.
AATATAGTTTTGGCATCTTTTGTAGATATTTTTATTAACTGATATATTCCAAAGATATTGTTTCAAACACAGTTACCTTAAATCACTGCTCAAAAGCAGTGACAAGCACACATTTTGCTGTGAGGTTATGAATGGGTGTCTTTGCTGTTCACTTCCCATGGCAGTTCAGGTGGCTCACACAACAGCACAGACATTGGTTCTTCAATTTAACACATCTTTGAAAATGGCACTTGGTTTTTCTGGTTTTAACATGTATGAGCTGAGTTGTATTAGCTGTGTTAGTACATAGGGCTTGCTGTATGGCCAGTTGCAATTCTTGGGATTTGAAAGTCAAGCAGGTGGATCAGGATAAAGCTCCTTATACTTTTTAAATCAGAAGATTATCAAACCTTTTTTTTTTTTAAAAGAGTCCTCTGATTCTCCTGTAGTGTTGTTATAGGGTGCTATTTACAGCCCAGTGGGAATTCATTTAAGCTTTCAATGTGGCATTATTTTTGCTTGTTTTGTCATTCCTGTTTTGTCCTACTTTGTTCACCTTTAAGTTTGGCAACATATATGTATGTTTTCTTGAAATAATTTCATAATAGTTTTGAGGTCCACTTTCTAATATCGTGGGGAGGCAGTGATGAATACTTCTCAGCAGTTCACCTGTGGTGATGTTTGGGGTTGGATCTGCTATTTCGGTTCAGGAAGTTCTGGGCTTTGCAGAGCTAAGCCTTGAGCATTACCTGGCTCAGCAGCTTCAAGGGCTGAGAAGGCACATTATTAGCTGTGCAGCTGCTTTCTTGAGTTTTGCTTTTGAGTAGCTCTGCAACTCTTATTTACTGTAACAGGTAAGAAGATAACCTGGGAAGCCTGTGGCTTTTGTCAGTGGGAACGTTGCATGTTCAGCATCTCTTATATTAGGTGATGTAGAAGCTATTTGAGGTTTCTCTCCAAGCAAAAGAGAAAAGCATCCAAGATAGTTTGCTTATGTCTTATAAATCTTTAATTCAGCCAAGGGATAGGTGCCTGCTGATGATGGCAAAAACAGTCTGAAACCCAGCACTGTGTGTTCCCACACTGAGCAAAACAGTGTGTCCCAGGACTCTTGGTCTAGCCCTACAGTCATGATGCAGAAAGGACTAAGGGCTGTTGGACACATGCTGCTCCTGAAACCTCCAGCATTACAAAAGCCACTTCAACATGCAGTTACTCATCCAGGGTCCAGTGAGTGTCATTTGGTCTCCTGCAATACTCAGTGTGCTTTTAGAGCCCATGCAGAGCTCGTGTCCTGGATACAGGTGGTACTTTGGTTTAGGTGGATGGGAGAGGGGGACAGGCTAACTTTATTTTTCAGTGAATTGCCCATGCTCAGAAAAATGAAGCCACCATGTTCTGCTTGATTACAGTCTTCATCTGGAGTTTGGCTTGTGAGAACAAGGAATTCATTTCATTATTAGATTTGCTCTGATTTTTGCAGTGAATTTTTTCAGTGAATTTTTTTGCAGTGAATTTTTCTCTCTTTTTATGAAAGTGAAAACTGTATACCCTCAAACATAATTTTTGTACTAAACTGTGTACAAGGAAGTATGGATACTCTAAGTGGAGACTGCAATTGAAAGTGCAACTCAGGCCAGGGACTGGTGTGAGGAGGGGGAGCCCCGTTGAAGGTAAATGAGCTGCTGTGATTGGCAGCAGTTAAGTATGTGACTTACCTGTATGTGTTACCACATTTGGGGCGGTGGGGGGGAGGGGGAAGACATATTGTGCTAGGATGTAACTGCTGGGCAAATTACTGTTAAATAAATTATAACAGATGTGTGGCCCAATTCTGATGGCACTCGTGCTTGCAATGGTGTTTGAAAGAAATACCCTGCTTTTATGGTGCAAAGCCAAAGCACTATGTCCTACCCAGCCATGCAATTTTACAGTGTCTGCAATGTACCATGATTTCCTCTCCTCCTGTTTTGTTTTGTTTTGTTTTGTTTTGTTTTGTTTTGTTTTGTTTTGTTTTTCTCTCTCTCTCCTTTCAGATGGCCAGTAACCCATGTGCCTGGCAGCCCTGGTGCCTTCTCGGTGTGCCGGCCAGAGTTGGCTCCCGCCACTGAGGTGGGGAGGAGGGAGAAATCGCCCCAGCCTGCACCATGGCTTTGCCCCATCGAGCCCAGCATGCCAGTCCTCCCGACGGGGGATGGGGGTGGATGATCGTTGCTGGCTGCTTCCTTGTCACCATCTGTACCAGGGCCGTGACGAGGTAAAGGGGCTGCTGCTTCGTTCTGATCTATCTGTGGCATTACCCTTTTTTCCTGTTTTAACCTCAGGAAGAGGATTTGGGATCTCTCCTAATGTGCCACATTTGCAAGGGTTATTCTGGCTAGTTACAAATTTCTGTCTTGCTGCGTTTTTAAAGGGTTTCTGAAATCTCCATGAGTATGGACCTGGCTAAGGGATTATGAGCCCTCTGCTTTTAGACTGGCCTCCTCTCACAGCTGTTGTATCTCTCAACACCCTCTCCTTGATTTTTTTCAGTATCAAAGCCTCAGACAGGCAGTGTTATTTCAGGCTGTGATCGTTCGGTTGGGGAGGGAGGAAGTAGTAGGGTCTCTTTGGGTTTGTTGTGTGTCTCTGACCCCACAGCTGTGCTCATTTTTGATAGTCCCAGTGGATTTACTTGGCCCTGGAGTCTACCGAAGAAACCTGTAAGTACCCCCTTCCCCTACTGCAAGTACTTCAGGTACCATCATGCCTGAGAAGGTCCATGCTCTAAAGGAGGTGGCTCCTCTCTATACCATTCTGGTATCCAAAATATGCAGAACATATTTTCTCAAAAATACTTCTCAAAAATAGAAAGAGCAAGAATAGACTGCTGCCTTGCATAAACAAGATGTGTGCATCTTGGGGGAGATGGCTTCCACAGCTGCTGTTGGGGAACTTTGATGTTGACTGGAGACAAAGGAGCCTGGTGTGTGTGAACACGGACATTTGAGTTATATTAAACAGAGAGATAGACACTTTGGTAAGTGAGGAATGCTGAGACAGTGTCCTGTTGGACAGTCAGTATAATGCAAATACAGCACTTCCTGTCTAAATTTTACATTTCTTTTAAAATAAAGATGCCAGGTCTAGGGATCTTAAATATAGGGTCTTGGAGTCAACAGCATAAAAGGGACATGGAAATGGTGACAAAATGTTTATGAATGCAAATGTACCAATCCTGTAATAACAGCAGAGATTTCCTAGTGGATTTAATTCCATTTTCATGTGTGAAATGTGTTACATCCAAGAAATCATCTAATGGCTGGCACACATCTAGGGTAGGTGCAAGACTGATGTATGTGTAAGAAAAAAGCTGAAGAAAAAGTGGTGGTTCCTTGATTTGCAGGAGAAAAAAGAGAGGGTGGAGCAAAAAGGGTTTCTGGCTGATCCAGAAACCAGAATGAAACTATGCAGCCTTTTAATCCATTCCCCTGCAGAGATAAGCAGAATAGTAAACTCATTAAGCAGAGCAAAATAACCTCTCCAGGAAGCATTGTAAAAAACTGTTGGAAGGTCCGTGGTCTTTTGCTGTGTTTTGAGTCTGCTCATGAGGAGTTCTTTTCACTTCTTTGCACTGGTGCATCAATGAACACGCAGTCAACAACACGGGTGGAGTTGGCTCTATAGGTACTATGATGACTTTGCCCTGCGAGTTTGTGCAGATGTGAATGCCACCATTAGCAAGCAACCAGGTCAGTGAGGAACTGGGAAACTGGGGCTTTGTGTACCAGGGAAGCAACATCATGATGTGGACTATACACTGCTGGTGATAATTACAACTTAAATTCATTTCAGTTAAAATTAATATTAGTTATAAATGTCTAGTAGCAGATACCACAGTGAGAAGTGTGGTGTTATAATGTTCATAATCTCACTGCAGTAGTTATCTGTCTGAATTAGGTGCTACATCAGCCTAATTGTCTAATCCCACTTTTGGGGTAATAGTTGGACACCAATTTATAATTCAGTTGTTGCCAGTGCAAAGCAAGGTTTCTTCTCTGGGTCAATCACCGTATGCTCGATGCTTTACATAGATTCCTATTGGGAATATTCAACTTGCACACATTGTTTCATGTCTTGTAGCCCTTAATTTGCAATATTTCTTAGAAATTGTTAACAAATTTCTCCATCTCACTGAGATTTAGGCAAACCACAGAATTTACTTTTGTGGGATCTGGAGAGGACCTTCAAGTGGATACTCTTTATACCTGAAGATGAGACTGATCACAGAATATACTGATATATATAGACTGATGTTCTCTGTGAGGCAAATATCCCATGTTCAAAAGATTAGTGTTCATGTTTTCTTTCCTAGGTGCATCTCCATTTTTTTTGTGGAGTTCCAAGCATACTTTGGACAGGATTATGCCAGAACAGCTTGGATACACTCCATTGTTGACTGTGCTACAATGCTCTGTGGTGTGTATTACCTTTATAAGACTAATGTGTCTGCTTTTTCTTCAAATCCATCTGGTTTTAGTGTGTGAGCAAGTTGTTGGAGTCAGCTGAGAAAGATACTGTGGGCTGTCTGGGGTATGGTATATACAAACTGCTGACCCCAGCACAGTTCTGCAGGAAGGGAGTGTCTTCACACTATAGAAAAAAAGCAGAACTTTGTTTTGTCAAATGATCTAAGTTTTCAGAAATGTACTTTTGTTGAGGTCTAGTGGGACAAGTTGTGTTTGAGAGCGCCTAACTGAGCACTTGTTTCTTTTGCCTTTTGATTGGAATCATATTTGAGACAGCACAGGATGTACATCTTGCCTCCAGACCAAGTCAGAGTCATCCTCCTTTTGGCAAACTTGTATGTTTACAAATACTCTTTTCCCTTAAAAGAAAATTCAGTGTTACTAAAAACATCATGCATCAATACAGCAGTTGTACTGAATTTCTCGTGGGTTTACTTTAAAACTGTACGGCTAGGTAAAAATCCATGCCCTAATCCTGGAAGAGGGTTAATCCATGAGAACTGCTAAAAATGCACAGGGGTGCAGTTGACACCTTCTGTGTCAGCCAGGTTCAATCTCAAGAGAAGAGAAAGGAGGATTGTCTTGCCTTGGCATTGCAGGTAGTGCAGAGGAAGAGGGCTGGTGATGGCACCCCATGGTAGAGGCAGGATGGTCTGGCAGCCATCAATGTTGGAGAAGTGCAAGAGATGGGTAGCAGCCCTGGAGATGGTCCAAGAGATGTGAGACCTCTCCTGTTTGGGTCTGACACAGAGCCCACAAGGCCTGGGAGGAGCAAGGCAAAATCCCTGAAGTTACTGAGGGCTGAAGAGCAAATTCCAGGTGGGGGAAGGTCTCAGTGTTGTAACTGTGAAGTAATAAACAGTATGGGCTGTTGCTGTGGCCTCCTTTGACCCCATAAACTGTGGAGTAGCTGTGTTCCATAATGACTTTGATCTACTAAAATGGCTGCTGAGAAAGCTAATGCAAATTTGTTTTATCCTGACTTTCAGGAAAATTACTTTTAGAAGTGTTTTAGCGCTCACACCACACACATTGTGACAGGATGGATATTGGAAGACCACTCTGTGTAGCTGTGATTACCATTTTCCCCTGCTTGCCCACTGCTTCCTTTTTTCTTGTGACTCGTTCATCGAACTGTGTAGGAGGACCTGCCATTAACTACCAGCTTTATTTGTTTCTTTGAAGCCCCACTTGGGAGTTTAATCAGTAATCATGTATCCTGCCAAGTTGGTATCATGCTAGGAGGCCTGCTTGCATCTACTGGGCTAATTCTGAGTTCATTCGCCACCAGCCTGGAACATCTCTACTTATCATTAGGAGTCCTTACAGGTAGGAGGCATTCAGCCCCTTTGTTCCTGACAGGAAAATAGCATGGGAATGTTAAAAATGCTGGTCCTTCCTTTCAGTGGGGATGATATCTTCACCCTGTCCTATTGCCACCACACTGTCAATAGAGATACTCAGATCTGATACCTTCGTTGTAAAAGAGAGGGTTTGGCTGCTCCTGTGAGGGCTTCAGGGGCTTCAGTACTTGATGAGTCTCCTGCAGCCCAAATGCAGCACGCTGCAAAAGCAGCTCTTTAACTTCTGTTAGAGGGAGGACCATGGATAATGTTCTGAAATTACAGGAGGTCAGGAAGGACTTCTGTTGCAGATGACATGCCAAATTGTTTAATTTTTGCCTGTGATTTGGGAGGAGTTTATTATGTTAGAAGTTCTAGACTTGACCCAAAATATTTGCATACTAAACCCAAAAGTTTAAATTAAAACAAAGGAGTAAGTGAGCAGAGAAGCACCAAGTGAATATGTGGTGATTCAGCTGTGTATCTTATTCTTCTCTGCATTACATTCCATTTGAAAAGCAAACAAACTGCTGGTTGGCAGTGTTGCTGTAGCATCCCTTCCTTTTATTCTCAGGTATGGTGGTAACCAATTCCTTTGCTCTGTCCTGTCTCCTTGTGTTTGATCTGCACAGAGGAACTTGAGAGGTGCCCATGGTCACACTGACATTCCTTTCTAATTAATACTGACCTGGTAGCCCCGGTGATATAAGGCCCTTGTGCTTGGTCCCCTGCTGTTTAGTAACAAGTCGGTGGAATTACTGCAGTTCACATGCCAACAGCTTATTTGCTTAAAAAAAAAACAAAAAACCAACTTATTGTAGTGAATGTCACTCCTGTATTACAATGTTAATCTTTGACAAAATTGTTCATAATAAATAAAAAGGCTCCTTGTAACACAAGGGACTGTGCCACATACCATACTAATGCCACTGAGGCTTCCTTAGCAAGAACTGCTATGGATATTGAGGCAGAAAAGCAGTTGCACTTTGTACGTGAAGTTGTAAAGAGCCAGTTCTACAAGCAGTGAGCTTCTAGTCCATGGGAACTGATTAATGGAGAGGTGAACTGTTGGTAAAGGCTAGAAGCGGTGCCCCAGTCTGGAGAGGGGGTGGCAGCATAATTGGTGAAGGTCTAAATCTAGAAGTGATGCAGGACTTGACACCGTGAGGAGTGAAGCAGAAAACAGATGGAGGAGGTACAATATGTAGTAGAGTTCCTTCTAAGAGGTATGAAAATGCTTCCAGCCCAATTTCCAGTTTTTACAGGATATCTATTGGCTTTTTTTGAGATTTAGTTTCCCTTCCAATTCACTGAAAAAATTAACTGTGTGTATGCCAAATAGAGTATGATTTTCACAGCTCTCAAGTGATGTCTGGCTCTGGACTGCTGCTCCTGCTCTGCTGCCCACACAGGTCCAACCCCAGATCTCTGCTGCCCTCCTCCCCTCACCTCTGGAGGGTGCCTGAGTGGGCACCCGCTGCACAGAGACCCTCTAATCCATTTATCCCCTCCTGGCAGGCTTAGTGCCCACCCGGCACAGCAGGGCCTTTGAGGAGGACGTGGCAAGCTGGTTACACCGCTGGGTGATTATCTCCTCTATTGGCCAGCTCTGCCAAAGGCAGTGGGGACTGTTTTACCCGCAACATGGGGCATACTCCAAAATATTAGTCAGGAACTAATTTCTGCAGCTGATTCAGAACTATATGTTCTGGTTTTAGGGCAAGCATTTGATAATTAAAATCTGCTCTCCAATTCTGCCACAGAGACCACAATCTTTTTCCCAGTCCAAGAGATGAATCTTATTTGTTTACTAAGTTGGGCATGCCTTTGTTGTCTGCGATTTTTTTCTCCCTCTACTTGTAGGTGGGGATTTAAAATGCTCAGGACTCCAAGAAGCTGCTGTGTGGATTTGGTTTAGCTGACTAAAAAAAGGTTTATTTTAGAATATTAGTAACAGAGACAGACTCTTTGTTCTGTGCTTCAGAGGCCTGAAAATTAATGTTTGGGTTTGCAACAGACCAAAACATGACATGAAGTGGTGCCTCATCAGAATGGCATGCCCAGTGCCAGCATCTGCTCAGACCCTGGGGCAAGACCTCATCTTGCATTCAGGAGAGGGTGACACACTAATTCTCTGATGTTCATTGATCATCCTTGTTCTTGTTATTAAGAGAACCTGATCACTTCTTTCTGAGTTTAGTTATCATGGATTAATGATATTCTGTTAGGTTTGTTGTGTTGGTGACCCTGACAGTGGAAGAAAATCATCCTGGTTTCTCTTCACACTGTGATTGAGTGGCATGATACGGAATCAGAAAAAAATTCCTATTCAGTTGTGCTAATCAAAGTAGGTTATGTGGTTTAATTTAATGTGTTCCATATGTCATGCTCAGTATTAAGCCATCTGCCCCATCCTTTCTTTTCTAGGACTTGGGTTTGCACTCTGTTACTCTCCAGCCATCGCGATGGTGGGCAAATATTTCAACAAAAGAAAAGCACTGGCATATGGAATAGCCATGTCAGGAAGTGGAATTGGTACCTTCATCCTGGCCCCTGTGGTCCAGCTCTTAATTGAGCAGTTTTCCTGGCGTGGAGCTTTACTCATCTTGGGAGGTTTTGTTTTAAACCTCTGCGTCTGTGGTGCCTTGATGCGGCCTATTGCTCTCAAGGAGGACCATAAAACTGCTCCTGAGTTTCCTCAGGATTATGTCTCCGAAGCACAGAAACAAGACTTAAAGCGAATGTCCGTCTGTTCACCTTTAATCAAAGCGTGGTCTCATGAATGCTTATGCTACTGTTCATGGAAAGAATATGAGTTTTTATTGATGCCAGGCTTCATGATGCTGGCAGTGTCCATTTTATTTATGGCATACGGCTGTAGCCCTCTCTTTGTCTACTTAGTGCCTTATGCTTTGAGCGTCGGAGTGAGCCATCACCAGGCTGCCTTCCTCATGTCTATACTTGGTGTCATAGACATCATCGGTAATATCACCTTTGGATGGATAACCGACAGGAGGTAATGGCTCATGACTAAGCAAGTGCAAGTTTTAGCTGGTGGGAGGCTGGATGCAAATGATGTGTAATATCTATGTTAAAAAGTTAAAATTATGGACTTCTGTAGGATGGACTTACGGACTTTAAGAAACAAATTACACAGCCTAGCTTTCAGAAATGCTTGCTATTTAATGTTTTTGTCTCTTCTGAGTTTGTTCAATTCAGCTGGTTTAATTTCTTTTTTCCTGAAGAAATGGTGCATACATGCAAAGCTCTTGCATTTGACAGTGGAAATGTAACCCCCCCACACCTGAGGTATGTTGAGCATGATCCTCTGTACCTACTTTCTAGAGGATCTCACTCTACTTCGTCTGCCTTTCCATGTCTTCTGTGCTGTTGGGGAGGCACTGAAGTCATGGAAAAAATCATGGGTCTAGCCCAATGCTGTCAGATATATACTCAGAAGAACTGACCTAAAATTTTTATGCATTTTCCAGAACTCACCATGCTTTGCTGACTAGTCTTACTCCAAACATCTGTGTGCATCATCTGTAACATCAGTAGAAACTGGCTAACTTAAGAAGGATTTTGATTCTAAAGGACATATTCTTTATGTTTATTCAGATTGTGAAAAAAATAAAATACTGGTTTCATGGGTCAGGGAGAAAGGGAATTTGCATCTCACACTAAGTTCCATGTTTAAAGACTGATGCGCAGGATGACAGCTGAGAGGAATATGTTAATATTTTTCGCCTAATACTGGGACTACCTTGCTGAGCTGGGATGTAAAGCCTGATGCAACACTGCTTTGAACACTGAAGCTAAAGAGGGCTGCAAAATCCTGGCAGTGGAGATGCTTGCCTCACTAGGGGAAGCTCAAAGAATATGGCAGGTAGCATGTGCTGCTGCTTGCCAGATGCTTCTGCAGCTGTAGGTGGGCAGCTTTTCCTACTTGACTTGAGCTTAATATCTTCAAGACTGCGCAAGAAAAAGGACTTAAATTTGAGCTGTATACAAAAGAGAGAGACTGAAGTACTGCATGCCAGGGCATAGTAACTGAGATACTGTCCAGTGTTAATATTTTTCTTCTCTTTCAGGTGTCTGAAGAAGCATCGGCACTTTTGCTACCTCTTTGCTGTGGGAATGGATGGCCTATGTTGTCTTTTCCTGCCAGTTCTCCAAAACTTCCCCTTGCTTGTGCCTTTCTCATTTACCTTTGGCTATTTTGATGGAGCCTATGTAACGCTCATCCCTGTCGTGACGGCAGATGTAGTGGGAACTTCTTCCTTATCATCAGCACTGGGTGTTGTGTATTTTCTGCATGCCATACCGTATCTCGTGAGCCCGCCTGTTGCAGGTCAGTTAAAAAGTGACAGTTCTATAATTTTATTGCTACTTCAAAGTTACCTACTGGTATGATGTAAAAGGAGAGGAAGGACAGCAAACAGTCATTGAACGGGGAGGTAGCATCTGGGCAGGGAAATAACACACCTAGACCTTTGTAAGACTCTAGATTCCACTTAAGCCCCATCTTGATGGGATGATTTAAAGCATCTTGAAATTTAAAAAATAACAGTGTAACCACTGTGTCTTTTTTTATGGGTCTGACCTCTAAACAAAAGCCCATAAAAATCTTATCTGCTTGCTGAAGACAAATCCCTTCCTGCCCCAGGAGGTAAATGTATAGTGATGGTGATGTAAACCCAAATTGTTTGATTGTATTTATATGTGATAACTCCAAAGGTCTGTAGAACTGTTGATCACAGGATTTGTAAAATAGTGGCATTTTGGTGAGCCTTTGAAACCCCGTGATTTGTCCTCTTACAGGCTGGCTTGTGGACACAACTGGCAGCTATACTGCATCATTCCTCCTGTGTGGATTTTCTATGATATTCAGTTCAACGTTACTGTTCTTTGCAAGACTAGCAAAAAAAATCAAAAGAACACATTTGGGGTCGCTCAGCAATGATGCTGGTACCAAACAACACGTCTGGACAAATGGAGCAATAGCTTACTCTGTCACAGCAGAATTAGACCAAAAGGATGTTGAATTTCTGGCTGCAGATACAAACAGCTGCAGCAACAGATGACAAGTGCTGTTCAGGATTCAGCACTGCACAGCCACGACTGAGCTGGAGGTGGCTCTGCAGTGTTATGATCTTCAAGATATTACTCCTGTGAAATAAGGCATCTCTCAATTATGTTTTTCTACTGTGTTTTAGTTGGCAAAATCTGCATACAGCAAGAGAAATAACAATTTCATGTAGTAACAGAAGAAAGGTGGACTGAAAATAGGGTTTGTAGATAAAAATGTTCACAGATTTATTTGGAATGCAGTATGTTGACTCCGCAGGTAATCTCAAAGATGATAATTGGCTATAATCAAAAGAAAATAATAAAGTAATCAGTCACCCAAACTGAACAATAAAGCTTAAATTATTTTTAAAATGGTATTAATGAAATAACATTTTGGTACTCTTGTCTATTATGTTTCAATGGACTAATGACACACACACCACCAAAAACCTTCACCTCTATCAGTCAGTCTGCATTAAATTCTTTGCTAATAACTGTTCCAAATGCCAAAGCCTTTTTTTGTTTGTTTTTGTTTTAAGAAAATCTGGCAGGAAACTGTGATTTTTGATGAATCTCTGGAGCAGCTTTGATTTTTACATTGTGCCTGAAATTTGTACCTGAATTGCAACTTCATTTCAGATATGGTTTTAGACTTTGTTTTCCAAGCTTCCTACAGCTAAATGTTTGAGGTGGTTGCTGCTTTCACCCATACCATGGAAATACCCCTTTAATCTTTAAAGATTAAATTTCTGAACATTGACATTCCAGGTATGATCCTCCAGCTGATTCTTGTTCAGTATGGTGGAAGAGATGCTCCTTCACTCTCTGAAGGGCAGTGAATCTGTGCCAGGGGACTAGGCATGCTGGTAGACAAACCCACTTTAGCTGCATTTAGTTGGAAGAAGCCCAAAGGCAGCCTAGGAGACCAGAGGACAGGCTCCAAATGCAGAGCCTCTTCCTCCTGTGAAATCATCTGTTGACGAAATTTAGAGTCCATGCAGGCAGATAATTGAGAAACTGCCCGCTCGACAGGCTATTAGTATAGATGTTGGCAGACAAAATTGTTTCTGCATATTCCAGTGGTAAATCTGCCTCTTCCTGGACCCAGGGGCTTCAGATGGTGCAAATTACTCATTTGTGCCAACTGAAGATCTTGTCCTGGATGGCTAGAAAGCAACTGCGACTTGCTGATGGTTTCACGCTACTTGTGTGAGGAATATACTGCTGCTGCCTGTTTCATGGGAACTGTAGGCTCGATGGAGCTCATGGCGTACATTACTGATGTGATGATATAATAAATAACGGGACTTTTCTGCATTTCCAGAGTGAAACTGATGTCAGCAATGGAGGAGATTCACATTCCACAATGTACATCACCTCTGTCTCTTGATGCTGTATAAAGCTGCATTCTGTTAAATAGTAAACGGATCAGTCTAAATAACTGTTATCAATGCTGAACTAGTAGTTTTGTTTAACATCTGTGGTGTATTCAACGGTTGATCATGGTGCCCTATTCCACTCTGTGCCTCAGAAGGGAAAGCGAAACAGACTGATGTTCACAAACTTGATTTAGATCATGAGTACAGCCATAGTGGCATAATGCTGTTTTATATATAAACAAAGAGTATATACATCAAGTGGTTCTATTATCCATACATATTTAAAATATAACATATTAAAATTGTTTGACTTCATCGTCTGTGCTCAAATGAAGCATGTCAGAAGTGCTTCAGAAGCATGGTCAAAACCAGTAGCATGACTTACATGCACAGACCACAAACCATGATAGGAGTGCAAAAGCTGCTTAAAGCTAATGCCATAACCTTTTTTCAGCTCTGTGTGACCGTTGAGTACTGGGCCTTAATTTTAACATATGCTCATTAGAAAAGATTAAAATTATCCAAGAGTATTTCTTAATGAATTGGGAAAAATATGAAAATTTGGGAGGGAAAATAATTTGGCTTTATTTATTAGCAACAATGTAGATATTGTTTTAGCCCTTATTGCAAAAGTTTATATCAAAAGCAGAGAATATGTAGTCTACAAAGAAGACAAGCTATTTCAACAATTTATAAATTACTGCTGTCGTTTACTTCAGAAAATGTTAATTAGTTATTTACCACATCATAATATGTCAGCAGTTGTTTCTGCCAGAGCTGCATATTCTAAAATCCCATTGGAATAATACTACATGCATTTTAATCCTGGTAAGCAATATTGTGTAATTATTAGCTTTTTTTGACCTTTTTAAATTTCAAGATTTTTTTTCATAGGCTTTTCTGGTTTGTGATTAACTTATAATTATAAGACAGTATTTCTTGTTTTAAATATCTAATTCAGCAGAGAACATTAAACTGATTTTATACAGAGATCTTCTGTAGAAAATGACATAATTGTTTCAGGGTTTACTAACACCTTTTCTGCTCTGAATGAAGCAAATGGACAAAAACTTATATGCCGGAATGATGCTTCCTGTGCATAAAACACTGTGAAATATCAGCCCTGTCATGAATCAGCTCAATAACAGAAGGAAGGAAGCATAGCAAGAATTGACCCGTGAGTGGTGGAAATGGGAATACAATCCAGGTTCACAAAGCCTCATGCTAAGCTTCTGCCTCCTGGTCCCCCAAAACCCAAACTGAACACTTGTCTTCTTCCTAACATGTGAAATGTTTCAGGCGCATATTACTGCAGTCTCTGGATAATTCCATTTGTAAGAAGTTATTTATTTCATCTGCAATTTTTTTTCAGAGATTGTAGTTTTCAGGCTGATCTCCACGGAGAGTGTTTCCTGGTGCGAGGCACAGTGAAGCAGTAGGCAGAGATACCTGGGCTACCTGTGAACGATTTCCCTGGCTAATACTGCACGTTCCCACCAGCCCTGTTGAGCATGGAGGGATATGAGCTTGAAAGGAGCACTGCACCACTGAGCTTGTCTGGCTTCTTTGCCAACAGCATGGTCCAACTTGGCTTGGTAACATCTGTCTGAGACAGAAACAAGCAGATCCCACCTCAGATGAATCCTGACTGGGATGACACTGTATTCCATGCAGTGACCAGGAATTCAGTGTGAGTGAAACACTTTACAACTGCTGAGCTTATGCCATCTGCTTCCATTCCATGAGGTTTGAAATGGAGAAGCCATCACTTTCTTGAAATTGCTTATGTTCTAGTGCTAACTTTTATCAGAGCAGCTTTGGAACCTTTAATAATTTGACCCTTGAAAAACTGCGTGAAACAACACTGAAAAAGTCAAGTACCTTCCGTTGAAAAATAATCCTGTTTACAGAAAAAAAAGAGAAATTTTTGAGCCTGAAACATTTCTGTGAGCTCGGATGATCACTTATCTCCTTGAAAATAAAGGTTTCTGTGCTATTATATGGTGAATGTATTTGATATTGCCACAAGAATTCCTTTCTTGCTTTCTGAAGTGTTACAGATTTATCTGAGAAGGAAGAGCTGGCGTTAAGCTGTCACAGTACTTCATGGCCAGCATAACAAAGTCCTTAGCTGGGGTCACCTCAATAAATATTTTCTATGTGACTGTTGTGACATATTCCAGTAGTTTTCTGTATCATTTGGAAGGCTCCTTTGATTCATAAGTGAATACTTGCTGAAGGGTTGTCTCCCCCTTCCCTCCAGCCCCACCCCTTCAGCACTAGCGTAGGGGATATGTTCATGCGTGGGTGCGAAGCGGGAGGTTCTCGGCTCCTGTGCTGGTTTTGTGGGCTGCAGGACGCGTTTGGCTTTGCTCAGGCCCAGCCTCCCGCAGCGTCACCGCGCCAGGCAAGGCAGGAGCTCCACCCTGCGGGAGACAGCCCTTCCCGCGCTTACAAGGCAGCAGGCGGGAACCGGTGGATTGCAGCACCCCTGGGGAGTGCGGTGCTCCGGAGCCGTCCTCCTCAGACCAAAGGAGGTTGGGCACGGGGATTAGATTTCTCGCATCGCTACGCCTCACGGTGTATTTCTTTGCTGTGGTGAAAAAAAACAAGCCTCTTCCACAAGTTCAGGTTCATATTTCTCCCCCACCCCCGTCAAAATCCTTTACAGCTACTCCTTATTTCTGCAAGGTTCCTTTTTCAGGAGACATGAGAGAGAAGCCCTGGTGGCAAGGTGTAGGGGCAAGCACGGATGTGCCTCCTGATTTCAACCCTTCGTAGTTCCTTCCAGGAGTCGTGTGACGATCCTATTCCCAGCCCTTCCTGTTCTCCACCGCAAACCACCACCCCCAACCCCATCGCACCACCTTTATAACACCAAAGATGACAGGTGGTTGGAAAACAAGGATGGATTTTGCCCCAGCTCTTTCTTAGGAAGAAGATGTGGTTGTATGCTGGACACTGTTTAGTTCCTGATTGTTCTCGCTTGTATTACAAAAGATGCTTCAAGGGAGAGCTGAGAGGGGATGGTTTGCTTCTAAATATGTCATGATTTGGCATATCACAGAATGTATTTTGCATTCCTTCAGACCTGCCATCCTGTTTGAACATGGAACTGATCTGAAGGGGCTGGAATGCTCCAGGATTACTAGAAAGAAAAATGCATGTGCTTCTTGATGGGTTCTGTCACCAGTTTCCTTCATTCTGCACTTGTGTGTAGGGCTCAGAAGTGTTTTGGAAGTATGGAATTGATTTTCCCTGAGCCTCACGATCTATTATAGGTCATTGTGGACTTGATCTTTTCAAACAAAATAATTCTACAGTTATGCCAAGGCACAATACTGTGGCATTAGGCTGGCCTATTGTAATGGATACTAGCTTTTAGTTGAATATGTGAAGATAATCACCTCCTCCACACCTTCTTTCTGTTCTTTCGATCTTTTCTTCCATTCATGTAGACACATGGGCACCCTCCCATTCTCCCACAAGCCCCTTTCGTTCTGTTGCCCTGTTCTTTGGTCCTCATCCAACTCTATGCTCTGCTTTTCCTGTCCAGTTCAGTAACGTTCTTGTCTGGGTTTTTTATCCCTGGCTTCTTTCACAAGCATGGCCACAGCCAGCCATCTCTTTGGCATCTCAAAGGCTGCCATTCCTTCCTCTCCAGGTGTATGCTGTAGTGGTTCCTGAAAATGCAGCTTTGGGTAAAATAGATGGATGTTGTTTTGTGCACAGTTTAATTCTTTGGTGCAACACCTCTGAAGTCTTTAATTTCCTGTCAAAACTTTAACCCTGTTACTTTTCCAAATTTCCCTTTCATCTATCAACAGGAGTATTGGTCAGCAGAGATACCAGAAGCAATGTCTTATGATGTAATGGTCTTTAATAGTTCACAACAATAACACAGTAAGCTTTCCAATGAAGTAGCCATACAAGTTAGTAAACTGAACAAGTCTTCAACAAAAGTTTCTTCTAAATAACACTAAAAACACATTTAAAAAAAAAATTCTTAAAGTACAAAAAAGTCCATTTGTGTACAAGCATGCCTTTCACGTGGGTAGGTAAGATACAATAGGATTCCCGTATCTTTTTCTGAGTAGAAGGAAAGATCTGATTCCTAACTTAGAAGTTCTATGTTCTACAGATCATCAATTAAATACAACATTTACACCAGCATTAGCATCGAAGACTAAGATAGCTCAGATATTATTTAGTCTTTCCAAGCATGCTCTCTGCGAGTAAATGAATAAATGAATGCACATCATCTGCTGTTTCTACATTATGGCAGAAAGTGATATTACCAGATGTTTCCTCTGTTTATAACTTCAACCTTAATTAAAAAAAAAAAAGTGTTCTGAAATGTTGGAAATGAATGTTGGGTTCAGAGGTTTGGATTTTATTTTGGTGTGAAAGATTTTGGGAGGCTTCAGCTTGAGATGGAAAGCCGTAGCTCACATAATGCGCTCAGATATTCTTCATTGTTGGGACACAATTCAATGGCTTTCTCGTAGCACTCAACTGCTTCAAGTTTCTCACCACACAGACTATGAATGAATCCAAGTGTACCAAAATCTGTTGCATCTTCCAAACCTCTCTGAATTCTCCGTTCCAACAATTTCTTCAAATTAGTTCTGCACTTAAGTCTTGAAAAAGAATCTTCTTCAATTTTCAGCCCTTTTGTGTAACACCTAATGGCTTCAGATTCTGATTTCATATGAAAATGCTGGAAAATGCCATACCAGAAGTAGAAGTCTTGTTTATCTCTATTAGTTAGAATATTTATCTGAAATGCTTTCTGAAACGTTTCTTCTGCTTCTTCATACATCTTTGCTTCTGCATAGATGTTTGCTAAGTCTGTATGGGCAGAAAAAAATTTTGGTTTTCTTTCAGTCGCTGCTTTGAAATGAAAAATACAATGTTGGATGAGTTCCTTCACTTGCTCTTGAGGTGGGTATCTTGTAAGCTTTTTCAAATTAATTAGCTTGTTCCTGTAGCAGAGTCCCAGCTGGTGATGCAAAAAGGAAGATTTTGGTGTAATAGCTAGGGCCTTTTTCAAAATGTTCAGTGCTTTGTCCACTTCCCCTTTCCTTCTGTAAAATTTAGCAGCATATCGCAGTATATAAGGAAGATCGGGGGTTTTCTGCATTGCTTCTTCAATGTACTTCTCCCCTTCATTGACTCGATGGAAGTCCTGAAGTTTTAGTGCAAGTAATCCCATAATGAAAGTATCATTTGGATTCAGGTCCACTGCACGCTTCAGGGGCCCAAGGGACTGGCTTAATTCTTCATTTCTTCTCTCAGAATAATCTTCCAGACGATATATTGATATTGCATAGCCAGCATTAAATTCTGGGTTATTTGGTTCACTCTTCAGAGCAATTTCAAAGCAGTCCTTTGCCCTCTGGTAGTATTGTCCCCCAAACTTTAATAATGCCCATCCTTGTTCAGCATAGATCTCTGGAAGCTCAATCTTCCATTGAGCAGTATTTGAAAGATTTTTCCAGCTGCTTTCCACTTTGCTTATATAAGTTTGAGCTTCTTCATATCTTGCCATGTGGTAATAGATCCAGGCATAGTTCCCCCAGGTAACAAGGCTTCTCCTGGCAATTTGATCTGGATATTTTTTTTCTACTTCTTCTTCAGCTTTTTGGAGATTTCTCAGGGCTTCTTCATTTGAGTTCTTTAGGTGGCATACATAGGATAGTAGATTGTAATTTGTGATGTTGGATTTAGTTAAAAACTCAATCTGATCATCTATTGTCTCCTCTAGGTCATCAAGATCCACATCTTGCTGCCGCAAATTCCATGTAAAATGACATTCTAGCTGCTGCAAGGAAATCTTGGAAATGGTACTAGAAGAAATCAAAGAAAGACTTACTTATACTCCATTTTCTTTTTGCTACTCTAGTTTTTGAACCAGACATGATGTACCTCAAAAGGTACATCATGTCTGGTTCATTCAAGCAATACCTCAATACCTCAGCTGGTGCCACTAGTGAATGATACTTCAAACAAGCCAAAGCTGTGAGTCACCATAGATCTCTAGAGCCAAAGAATTATTTTAGTAATTCTTGCTGATGTATGAGGGCATCTCTTATATAGCAATAGAGCTGATGGTCTGGAGATCAAGGAGAAGAGCTATTCTCTGTGGTAATGCTGGCACATCTCTGGGCCTCAGAAATGTGTTTTCTCTACTGGGAACAATTGCTGAAGCCTACTGAAAAGAGGTAATTGAATAAAAAACGTCCCCCAAAATATAGAGAAAGGTTCTGAGACAGTAGAAAGGATTCTGGGGAAAATTACATTGTTCCCACCCAAACCATCTGAGACAGAAATTCTGAAGGAAGGTCAGGGAAGAAATTATTTATACATGTTTCTAATATATATGTTTGTCTCACAAACTTCTGTGTCTTTCTCAAATAATCTCCTCTGCCTATCTGATGTTTTTGTTTGGTTTTTTACAACAGCTCCTAATTAAAATCTGTATGTGGGGTGATTACAGTTCCTCTGGTATGAGGGGGAAGTGATGATGTCATGATCTTGTTAAAAACCTCTGGCTACCAATGAACACCACAGAACAGACTCTGGCCTCNAAAAAAAAAAATCTTGAAACTTTTAATAGTCCTGTCCAATTCAAAATGTGTGTTGTTTTTTTATTGCCTCAACTGAGAAGCATGACAATGGCCATGGCTGAAAACAATAGTGGAGAGTAATTAATGAGAAGACATGTGGAAAATGAATATACATTAATGTCACAAAAAGAGGTTTGTGAAGCAGATTAAATAGTGTATAGTTAGCTTAGTTCAACATGAAACTGGTAAACACAGTGTCCATGGTTGTCCATAAACATCTTGACTCTGCCCTGTTTGAGTCTGTGTGCACATGTGCCTCTGTGCATACATGTTACCCCCACTTATGCTCCAAGCTGCAGCCCAGAACCTGCACTGCCCTGTCTTCTGGTCTGTGCAGGAAGTATTGGGTTTGCATGGCAAGGTTTTGTTTGTGGTGCTGGGCCTGCAGGGGTGACTTCTGCAAGAAGCTGTTAGAAGCTTCCCCTAGGTCTGACAGAGCCAATACCAGCCAGCTCAAGGCTGGACCTGCCACTGACCAATGCTGGGCAAATCAGTGGTAGTTGTATTTTAGAAGGAAAAAAAATAACCCAAGTGGCAGGTTTTTTGCTGCCTGATAAAGGACTGAAATGTAAGGAATTTTTCAGACACCAAGGTTAATAAATAAGGAGGGGGATAAAATGGTATGGAGAGATTTCCCCAGCAGCCCATGGAGAAGACCATGGTGGAGCAGGTGTCCCCCTGCAGCCCACAGAAGATGACGAGGAGCAGAGATCCCACCTACAGACCGTGGAGGACCCCTTGCTGGAGTGGGTGGAGACATACAGAAGATGCTGTGACCCACATTGGAGCAAGCTCCTGGCAGGACATGCAGCCAATGGAGAGAGGATCCCACAACAGAGCAGGTTTGCTGGGGGAACTTGTGAACCCATGGGGGACCATGCTGGAGCAGTCTGGGCCTGAGGGACTGTACCCCATAGAAGGGACCCACACTGGGGCAGTTCATGAAGAACTGAAGTGTGGGAACTTCTCAGCTTAGCTGTATCAACATCTGAATAATTGGGATTTAGATAAGAAAGCCCATGCTTGTGGCAAGGCATGTGTGTTTTGCTAAATGTCCAAAACCAAAAGTTGTAGATAGGAGCTAGGGGTATGAGAACCAAAAGATATTTTGAGAATTTAATTGGCTTCTGAAAAAAAAAAGTTCTGCTTAATGAAATCAAGGAAGGTGTTTATGCAGCAAGCTTTCTCACAAGATGGACAGTAAAAAGGGAAGCCTTGCTGAAAGATGTAACGCAACAAGATGGATGCTGAACTGAGGTAAAGATTCTCCCAGACTCATCTTAGTGTGCTGAGCTCTTTTCCTATTGCCAATACCCCTTGCATCTCTAACACTGAAGCCCCCATGGGAAGGACTCATGTTGGAGAAGTTCACAGAGGACCAGCTCCCATGAGAGGAACCCCACAACGAAGCAGGGGAAGATATTTCCTATACCTCCGTGCTGCTCAGGGGGAAGAGTTACATAAGTCAGGAAAGAAGGGAGGGGTGTGAAGGGGTGTTTAAAGATTGGCTTTATTTCTCATTATCCTCCTCTGTTTTGACTGGGTAATAAATTACATGCATTTTATTCCTTGTTAAGTCTATTTTGCCCATATTGGTATTTCCTGAATGAGCTCTCTGTCCTGATCTTGACCCATGAGGTTTTCATTATATTTTCTACCCCCTGTCTATCTGGGAGGTGGGTGGGGCAGGTGACAGCAGCATTGGTGGGCATCTCTACTCCAGTCAGGGTGACACGGAATCAGAGATCTAGAAGGAAATTCACACATGCATTGGTGCCAGTCACCCATTTGGCTGAGTACAAGCTACGGCTGCAGCACTGTTTTTCTGAGTGCCATTCTGTTCACAGAAGCTGGCCCTTTTTAAAGAAGCAGTAACATTACAATATTCAATGACATTCTTATTTAATTTGGGTTTTTTTTTTCCCAGTAAATATGCTGTTAAATATTGCCTGCTATTTTGGACCTCTCAAGTCCCTCGCTGCTTACATTTATGTAAGCATTATTTCCCCATGGCATAACAGAAAAGCATCTTTCAGAGTTTTAGTTGCTTACTTACCTCATGGTTTTCTGTTTGCTTGTCTTGAATGAGTCTCAGCCAAAAGAGTACAGCTCACTGTTGTTATGAGTTCCCTTTTATAAGCTCCAGCCCTCACGTGATCAGTGAGTAATTTAACAGAACCAGAAAGTGAAAGTTCAGCCTATGTCTGAATCTGCAAAGAAGCTAGAACAGCTGGAACAGGGTAATAGAAACTTGTATCACTGAGCTTCTTTTTTCAGTCTGGCTCTGTGCCATATATTACACTGTACTGTGGAGAATGTGGCAACAGCTTCTAATGGCTCACAGCATTCGTTTCTTTTCAAATCCAGAGATATCTGCAATAAGACTATTTTAGGCTAGTATAAGCTGACCTGTTATCATACTGTCAGGGTTTAGCCCCAGCTGGGACACCAAAGGAAGGGGAAAATATCAACAGCAGCACTTAAAAGTGGGACAAAAGGGATGAGACACAATGCAATTTCTCAGGAAATGACAATCACAGCCAGACCATCCCCTCTGACTAGCCCTCTTTTGTGCTGAGCATGATGCCATAGGGTATTGAATACCTCTTTGGCCAGTTTGGGTCACCTGTCCTGCCTGTGTCCTGTCCCATCTTCTTGTGAAAATGAACTCTATCCTAGCTGAACCCAGGGCTCAGGTACAGGGTTATTTCCCCCTCCTGCCTCTGCTGATGCATCTCTCCACAAGTTTGCACCAGGCTTTAGGTTTCTGTTCTACTGATATTGTCTCATCTGCATAACATTTGCATGTCTTCTTGGCCTGTGCCTGCACTCCTCTACAGCTCCTGTGTCTCCACATCACAAGGTCTCAATGACTGCACCAGGCCAGTATTTCTCTGTGAGATGTCATTGTGATAGAGTCCTGAATATCTCATCCAACCTAGAATAACATACTGCTGCTCTACATAAAGCTGTGGTTGTACTGTGCAGAGATAAACAAAAGTAAAAGAAAGTAGACACAGTCCAATTGAGAACTTTGATGACACAATTGCACCAAGCCAAATAAAGCTGTGAGCAGACAAGGATAAGCTCAGAGCACACCTGGCAAGCCTCGCTTCCCAGGCCACACAAACTCAAAGCAAAGCTTATGGCCTGTTGCTAGCAACAGCTATACTGTATTACAGGGCTACCTGTTAACAGAGAGATAGGGCAAGTGTTTGGTACTGCAGTGCCTATGAATTCAAACAAATCACTAATGCTTAGCAGAAATAAAATATTGCAAACCTGGTTCAATAAAATTGATTTTAGGGGTAACATAAAAAAATTATATCTAATGCACTTAAGTGGCAATACATATAGTAAATTTGAAAGTAAGAATTGTATCTGTAATTTTGCTATTACTATTGCTTTTTCTGTAAATTAGCATTTTAACTTTATTATTATTTATTCTCTTTTTAATAATTACATCTAGTCTAATGATAGATCCTGCATCAGACTAAGATTTTCACTATAACAAAAAAGTATTTACTTATATAGATAAGTTTTGCTTCCTCTTTCCTCATAAACAAGATTCTTAAATCATCACAGAACCTCTTTCATTCTTGAACTGATGCCACTTTAAAATGTGAGAGCATCTTGTTAAGAAATATGTTCAATTAGATACTTTCTAATGTCCTTTCATAATGCATATCTGTTGAATTTGAGCCTTCCTCCCCACATTTTGTAAGAATAAGCAAATAAATATGCATATAAAGGTGCCTCATGAGGCTTCTCAGTTTTCCTGATGTATGACAAAGTCAGCTCCCCTCATTTTGTGGGGTTTTTAGTGGAGGATGAACAAGGTTGTCCCTCTGTCCTAACAAACCAGAAAGTCATCCATTCAAACCTCATTATCACCTCAGAACTGCTGGTGCTGCCATCACATTCAATCTCTGTAATTAGAGATAAGATTTAACAGCACTCCATGGTTTTGCTTATAAAATTATATAACATCTAACTGACAATTTGTGAGTTTTCAAGAATTTCCAGGTCTGGCTTACAGAAGTTTCTCTTCTCCATTCATTTAAAAACAAACAGTACTACATGTGAAAGCTGCAGGTACTACACACATATCTCATTCATCACAAGTGATTTGTATGTATATTTGTGGGTTGGCTTGTTGTTTTTGTTTTTTGTTTGTTTTTTTGGCTTTTTTTTTTTTTGCAGCTGATGTTTCAGAGGTCAAGATAAAAGTTAGCACATCTACCACTCTGAGTAGCATGCAACCTTCCTGCAATCATGTATTTGAAAAGTGGGCAAAAGAGGCAGTGAATTGAAAAAGGATTAGATTATCTACACAGACTCATGTATTTTATGGGGGAAAAAAACGAGTTTGTGGATAGTTATAGAAAAATGTATTTAAATGGCTTCTCCAAGGCCAGCATCAAATGTGGATGCTGATGGTTTACCATGCCACCAAACATATGTGGGCTTTTTGTCTGTTCTGTCCTGGTTGTCTGTTTTCCTTGGTATGTTGCTTGGTACACATGGGAAAATGCAGGAACTTTCCTTCTGGAATGTATACGCTTGCCCTAGTGAAAAAGAATAAGTGAAAGTAAACTAATAGGTATGCAATGCCTTTCTGTAGCCATCTTTGTAACTCACTTGGCACAGCACAAGGAAATACAGAAATACCTCTACAGCCCTGCTGCTTTCATTTCTGGGAAAGCTGCAGCTGGGCTGGCTGGTATCAGGGAGAGCTGTGTTGCATAGCAGCAAATGCAAGAGCTTCTTGGAAAATGCTTATACAGAAAGGAGCTGGAAACAACAGCTTCATTCTTATTTAGCAGAAAGGTTTTATTTATTTGATTACTCTGTACATACACAAGAATAGGGAATGACTTCAAAAATATCTATACATTTTAGGGAGCAAAAATCATAGCTGCACATTTCCTTGGAGCCAAAATGGATACCTGCTTACAAAGAATTCCCCCCCAGCACCATTTCAGCCAACCAACTGCCTGAAATGCAGTTTTCATTATTAAAATATTGTAAATTAACTACACCATAGTAAATGAGAGGACTCACTTTAAATATTTTATGTCAATTTTGACTGAGCCTAGTTTAGCATATAATTACTATGTTTGACAGCAGCAGTTGAGGCATTTTATAACTTGGGGTTTCCCCCCTAGGGGAAAGAGTTCCCTGTAACTAATCTGGCAGAAACCCCAAGTGAATCACTGAGCAATATTTTTGCTACCCAAGCTCTTTAAAACAAAACACTTCTAAGAAAGGGTATCCAGGAATGCAAAGGGTTGCATAGTGTCACTTTTATTGAGTGATGTATCCATGTATCAAAACAAGGGGATGCTATGAAAATTTCTGTGATTTTTCAATTCAAATGTTAATGCTGTCTAAATAAACAGACGCATTTGTTCCTGACGCACTCCTGCTCTACCACTATTTATTTTATGTCGGGTTTCTGTATTAGTCTGGAGATATTACTATGAACGTGGTAACATGGATGTTCATATTGTAGAATTGAATTCGGTCCATGATTTTGCAAGCCTGGTCACGCGTCTCCTGACCACAGACATGCTTCTCTGAGAAATTACAGATATACAATATAGCACCAGTCGCCTCAGAGCATGCAGGTAAAACAGGTTTTTGCAGGAAGCTGATGATAACCCTGCTGACACTGTGTGCCTGCATGTAACTTAAGCCCACTTGTATCAGATTTTATATATATTTAGACAATGCGCAAACATGAAGGATAGACGTGTAAGCATAACCGTGCTTGCGAACAAGGCTTTACATTCCGTACAAAGGACCCGCTCGTCCCGAGGCGCAGGCATTCAGCACCGTGGGGCAGCATCCCCCGAGGATGCTCCCATTACGGGGAGCGGCCGTGGCGAGCGGGCTGTACCCTGCCCTTGCTCCTGCTTTCTCCCTGCAGACTGCAACGGGATCTGCGGCAGAAAGTAAAACACACCCTCGCGGGGCGGCACTACGGGCATTCTGGAGGCTTCTGGTGAGGAGCATGAGTAGAGGACGGGGAGCGTTGGGAAGCAAAGACGGTGGGACCTGCTCTCGGGGATGAGATTTCTGAAAGTGGAGTCCGGGGGGCCGGGGCACGTGGCTACACACGTGTTGTTTGAGAAACGCTGAATCACGACGGCTCAGGCGGCCCAAGGCCGCGCACGCCTCCCTGTGCGAGGCGGGGTGGCTGCGGGGAGAAGCGACGGCGGCCCGCGGCTGGGGTCTGCGCGGTGTTCGGCGGCCACCGCCCCCGCGCGGGCTCCCGCCCCGCGGGGCCCNTCCTCCCGCCGCGCTTATCCGCACTGGGAGCGGTGGGCGGACGGGACTGCGGGTCGTTCCCGGCGCGGTGGCGGTAGCGCCTTATCGCGAAGGGCGGGCAGTCCCGTCCCACAGTCATTCGAAGGGGGAGGCGCGAACGGGTGGCCCGCACGGACACACCCGGGAGCCCAGCCCGGGAGCGGTGTACGGCGGAGCCGGCAGCACTCGTTCAGCTGCTCGGGG
>VXBZ01005258.1:16448-35305 GCA_013399135.1 Heliornis fulica | reverse complement strand
CCGCTCGGCGCCGCCTCAGTGTCAGGTCCGGCTCCGCCGCGGCAGATCCGGGGCCTCCCGCCTTCTCCCGCACGACCGGGATGCGGGGCCTGGTGGTCACCGCTTTGCTGCTGCAGAGCATCGCCGGTTCGGGGGCGTTGGCCCGAGGGAGAAGAAGTGTGGATCCCGAGACGAACATGAACATCGTGAGTGGGGCGGCGGGGAGGGAAAAGCCCGCGACTGTCACCGGGTGTGGCCGCGGGGTCGTAGCGGGGCGAGAAGAGGAGCAGGGGGCTGCGCGGCGTGCGGCCCCTTTCAGGCTCCTCGGGCGCAAGGTGCGCGGTGTAAGCGCCGGGAGACTTGAGGCGATGGGGAGCCCGCCGCAGCTGTACTCCCTCTGCTTAGATGTCCTGTTTCCCCTTGCTTCCCTCATCCAGACCCGTGTTTTTGCTGCTCGGGTCTCTCGCTTTACCGCCGGGAATGAGCGCGCTGCTGAGGCGTGCTTGTGTGGCTAGTGCAGTGCTCCCCTCGTCTTCCCCATTTCTGCTGTTCTTCCCGACTGGTATTTGCTTTTCTATTGCCCTTCTACTGCAGTAACCAGCTTCAGAAAATAGAGACTGTAGTTACTGTTATTGAGTGGCATCGGCTCCTGCTACCTCTGCCCGTCTGTGCTGTTTTCTTATATGTGCAAGAAGATATTTGAAGCTAGAAATGATTCTGTAGGAAAAGGTCTATAAGAAAAGAAGACCTTGAGTCATCAGTATAATCTAAACAGCATTTCAGGTCATTTAGTCTAAGGCTAATAGCATTTGAATGGAATTTAGCCTTACAGTAATTTTGGAATGTTAATGCCACTGTGGATGGTTAAAGATATACTTAAAAGAAATAGTATGCTTGGTTAAATGGTCCTTCTCTTCCTTGCCCGGCAGCCTAAGAGCAGAACTCCTATCGTGTCTTGCATTTCTTACATTTTCTCACAGCACAGTTGGTGCCATAAAACCAATTAGATGGCAGATTCTCTATTCTTGCCCCAAAAGAAAGTAACATAAAGCCCAAAACAGAAGAGGTGGAAGAAAAATCTGTTAGTGCAATCATAGCGTTTTAAGCAAGTGTGGGTGTCTTTATCGTTATTTTCTTGCTTGGCTAGTCAGCAAAGTAATTTGAAAGCACTGCAAGAGGCACAAAGTTTGAGGAGAAAGGTGAATAAGATGAGATTGTGAGCTGAGCTGCAATGTCACCTATGTGAAGAGTGTGGTGTGTTTCAGAGCCGCTGTGTTTGTGGTTCATTCATTTCAGCACACAGCCTAAACATGATTGAGTCCCCTGTATAACAGAGAATTAGGCATAAAGTTGAGATATAAATATGAAATGTTTTCAGAGAAGCTTTTCCCTTCAAGAAAAATTCTTCCTTCCTTATCTTCTTCCCTGTGCTGATGTAGTGCAGTGGCTTTTTGCTGTCCTCACGTGCTTGTTACTGGAAAGAACTTTCCTTGGGAGCAGACAGTTTTGATTTTTTTGTCTGCAAAAAATCGACTGCGTCTCAGTGTTTTGCCCTGCTCGCATAGCCCCCAAAACTTTAATCTCCTTTCTCACTGTAAACAGTGTGTAACTGATAGGACAGTGGATGGGGGCAGGCTAGACAGTCCTTCCAAATCCCTAGGATAAGGTTTGTGCCCTGGCTAGCTCCTGACTCCATACTGCAGTAAGTCTCATAATAAACCTGTTCTCCTTGAATAGGTGGGTGGTACAGGACATTCCTCTGCATCCTTTAATTTCACATCATCATCTTTGAAAGGAACCAAGGGTACTTTGCAGATGTTAATGAACTGAGGAGGCTGGCAGTCTGACTCCAAGGTGGTTTCTTTTCTTTCTTCAGAGTCAAATTATTACCTTCAGGGGATATCCTAGTGAGGAGTACGAAGTGACGACAGAAGATGGGTATATCCTTTCTGTTAACAGAATTCCTTATGGAAGAAAAGGCCATGAGGCAAGCAAAGGTAAGATTTATGTCTGCTTGTAAAAATAGGAAGTGATGGAAAAAACCCACTCTCTTTAATTTCTAAAAGTTTTGCTCATGTAACAATCTAGAAAAAGACTGAAGATTATATGACCTATGCACTTAGAATGTTTAATTTGTGAACACTATCTCCAAAATAGATAAGGCACATGTAGAGTGACTTTGATAAAAGAAGGGAGAAGGAAATAGAAATCTCTGTTTTCTTGGCATTGCCTTTTCATGATATGAATACAAGCTCTTTATTGGTTGGGGTTTTTTAGGGATTGGGGTTTTTTTATTGCTTTTTTGAGGGACTGATTGGCCTGGATATCGTAAGGAAGTGAAGAAAAAGGGGAGACATTTGTTGTTTTTTTTTTAAATAGTAAAGTCTATTGAAAAGAGATATAGTGCATCATAGTTGGGTTCTTTCAAACCCCATTTTTAAAAATTAGTCTTTATAACAAATAAGTTTGTTAAAATGCCTGACCATTTTCAGAAGTAGGGAGAGTTTGCATGCCTCTCTTGGTGAAATATTACTAAACTACAATGTTCACAAAATAATTACTGGCTAATTTTTGCACAAAATAAGAATTTGTTAGTTTGTACTTCTCTGAAGCTCCCTTGCGGTAAGGGAAAAGACAACAGGTACTGGTATACTGTACTATTACTGGATGCCATATTTTACACAGCTGCCTAAATAGATAAAACAATATAGTAAGATTAAAATCCCACTGAGTAAAATACATTTAGAAATACAGTGCAAATTAGAATATCTAACAGGAGCACTCAGTCCCGACTGTATTTTTACAGATGTGATTTGATGGGGGACTGGGTGGAGCATCAGCAGGTGCCCCCAGAGAACTGTTATAAGCCAAAAGAATTACTGTGAAAACTGATATAAAACCATGGAAGGAGCTTTATAGATGAGGACATGGGGGACAGGAAAGATAGGGGGAATGTAAGCTGGAACTTCAGGGAACAGTATGAGCAAAAGGTTTTGTAAGGCTTGAACAGTGAAATGCCTCAAAAAATGATACAAATGTATATGGAAGGGGAGAGACGTGTGGCCTTTGGCTTGCTGCCCTTGTAGGCTGCATGTGAAGTGAACAGTGTATCTGAAGAGCAGTTGTGGAATTGGGTAGCAATCTTGTCATCACTCCTTATGAAAGATCCTACAGACATATATATGCCTGTTGGCATAAAAGACACATTCTAAGGACTGCTTCAGAACCCTTTGGACTGTAAATAAACTAGGGTGAGAGGTAAAAACATGGAGCTCACATAAGAAACCAGTGATTGTCCTATAGCCTTGGGTGTGACCAAGACCTGTGGAAAAACACTCTCCTCTGGCAGAGGCCAAGTAACAGCCTTCCTGACCTTATCTGTTGGTTTTGTATGAGTTAGGATGTTTGCACTGCCTGTTGCCTCTCACAAAGTGGGTGTGTAAAGATCAGTGCATGGAAGAGGCCACAGTCAGATCTGGCAGGTGTCTTTGTACTTATAAATTTCAGGGAAGCCCACAGTAAAAAGACAGGCTGCCTTTGTACCTGTTGATTTTTTTTTTAATTTTTTTTTTTTTTGTCAAATCCTTCATTGATGACAGAAGCAAACAAGTCTCCTGACCTGTGGGAATTCTCTACATTCCCCTTGTCACACCCTCGACCCCAAGTTCGTGTTTTGCAAAGTGCTGTAATTTTAAAAACAAGGATTACTAAGCACATTTAGGGAAGTATCATCTCCTACAAGAACGAAGATTTCAAAGTTCATGTTTATCTTAAGTTTTTATAGACTTGGTATCTTTTCTCTGAAAGATACCAATGATGTGTTTGTGCTGACTTAGTGTATATATGCCATAATTCTTCTTTTGCAATACCTGCTTAATGTGAATCGCATCCCTTAGAATTATGTATCACATGATGTTTTGGTTGGGGAAGAACCCCAAAGAACCCTACAGTTTTTCAGAAGGGAAATACCTAGAGAACCTAAAAGCAAAACATCAGTGATTTTATTTTTTTGTTTCTTAATGGGAAAGGAGGGCATGGAAATAAGTCTGTTTTCAACTTCTTAGGAGTGCAGTGAAGAGAGTAAAAACTTTTATAGTGGAAAGGTTATTTCAGGGACTTGCCTTTCTTACTGCAGGTTTTTAAGATCAGAGGTGATACAAAATTATTACAGCTCAAGTCAGTTTGTCCTATGATTGTGCAAGTCATGTGCAGATCTGCTGACTGCTTGGTAAAGTGAAAACGGAACTGGTACAAATTGGAGGCTGAGAGAATAGAATTAAGGCATCAAAGCAATAAAACAGTTTATCCCTTCTTGGGTTATAAATCATGTGAATAGCAGCTTGAAGAGGGCGTGTTCTTCAAAATAAGCAGAAGTTGGTTGCTCTGAGTTTAGTAATGTGATAATTAGATGAAGGTATCAAAGCTAAAGGTGAGCATTGCTTACAGTAAATGTAATCTGAGGTTTGAAAATACTGCAGTGGCGCATTCTCATATGAGTGGTATGCAGGAATACTTCAAAGAGTAGCACTGAACTGTACTGTTTCCAGTGCCAGCTTGGCACTGTTTGCAGGGACACTATGCCATGCCACAACACGTTTGGTTTTTTTTTTTAACAAAATGAGAAAAGTGGGCTCTGACAAGGGTCCTTGTCACAGGTATAAAGGTTGCCAGGAGGGAGGAATATTTGGATTTTTGAACTCTGACCAAACGTTTCTGGACATGACCTGGAATGGAAGGTGTAGATGACCAAAACAATTGTGATTTGTCTGTTTCTGCTGAAAGATTCAAGTCTAAACTATCAATGGAGGAAGTGTTGCATGAGCTTAGTATTGTAGTAGATGTGTCATCAGAGGAGGTAAATTCCTGAGTTATCTCTGGCATGGAGTTGAAGTTAGCATGTTATCAGTTTTCAGTTATGAAACCAGAAAAATCCCCATAACACCTATGCTATTGCAAGATCCAGAGTCAGCCCTTTGGATTTTTCTGAAGGCTGTGTTCTTCCTAAAGGATTATATGTCAATTTATTTTCCTTCTGTGGAAGCAGGAACTATTTTTTTAATCTGTACTGCATAAAAAAGTATCATTTTTCTTTTGAGGATGGGGAGGTGAAGAGAGAGGCTTCCTAAATTCCACTGGAGTCTTGACTTTTGTTTTAACTACTTAAATCAAGAGGAGAAAGTCCTTTGAAACTGGCTAACCCATACTGCTCTTCAGGCTTTGCTAGGGCTTTGATGATGGGAAGGGAGTTGTATAGAGATAATATCAGTACTAGTTGCAGAGATTTCCATAGTTCAGCACCCTAGTTTGGCATTGTCATAAGTGGAAAGCAAAGATCTCAGTAGCATACATATAGCTTTCTTAAGTTTAGGGGCAGGGCAAGGGTCTTCACTAGTATAGGTGTCTCTGTGTTTGGGCCACTTTGCTGAGTATTTGTGAGTTTGAAACAGTTGTAAGCATTACCACTGTGTTTTTCTTGTAGTTCCTGCTTTTCTCATGTTTGCTTATTGCACATCTATTTCCTGTTATGAATTTCAAGGAGTCTTATGCCTAGTTAGGAAACAAATTGCTAGTTTAGTGATAAAAAGTAGTGTTTTTCATGAAAACTTGTTTTCATGGCACTGTGGATATTATACAAATTGCTAATCTTGGTAGATTAGGTCAAGCAGATGAAATATTCAAAGTAGACTTTGAGTAAGTCATTTGAATTATTCTTAGGTATTCAATTTCAGATGACCAGGAAGCTATGATAGATGCTTTATTTTTCAGGTCCAAGGCCTGCAGTGTTTCTTCAGCATGGCTTGCTTGCAGATGCCAGCAATTGGATCACAAACATGGATTACAACAGCCTCGGCTTTATGTTGGCAGATGCTGGCTATGATGTATGGCTAGGAAACAGCAGAGGGAATACCTGGTCCAGGAAACATACACACTTCACAGTGAAGCAAGAAGAATTCTGGGTTTTCAGGTATCCTCATCTTGATGGAGAAACTAGCGAAACTATACACACTGTTTACAAGCAGACTCCTCTTCCTCTTTTTTGCCTATCATCTCAGTTCAATCACACTATGAATATATGAGATTATTGTTTTCTGGTGTGCTTGTACATATTTTTTTGCAGTAGAGAGGAGTTTTATAGTCATTAGAGTGTCCTGAGAGAGCTTTCATAGGTGGTCAGTAAAATGTTTATTGCTTTCTTTGGTGCTAGGTGTGAAGACTTGGTTACCAAAGTGTGCAGTTTCATCCAAAAGAAGCTTTTCTTTGTGTCCAGACAACTCAGTTGCAGTGCAGTAAAACTCGGTGCAGCTGTTCCATGCTGCTAACTTTACTTACACAACTGACTTTTTATCTTTGCTTTGTAGCTTTGATGAAATGGCTAAGTATGACATCCCAGCCTCAGTGGACTTTATTTTGAAGAAAACTGGCCAGAAGCAAGTATTTTATGTTGGTCATTCACAGGGCACCACAATGGGTACGTGAAGAGATGTGTTTTTTTAGAATATATTATGTTTTGCATGGTATCAAGTTCCACATAGGTGGTTTAATGATGAAAAAAACCAGGGGTTTTGAAATCTACTGCTTGGTTTTTATCTGCTTCCTAGAATATTCATCAACATTTAAATGAAAAGACTTAACCCCTCTTTCTTAAAGTTATTGAAATGATAAATTCAAGTTACAGGTAGCCACCAGTAAAATAAATTGCTGAACTCTCATAATAAACTAGAATCATCAGACATGCAAAGTAACGATTCTCACTTCCAGAATTTTTTTCTGCATGTAAGGCATTTCTCAGGTGCTTTTAGACCCGTAAATAGAAAGAGCTAGAAGTTTTGGGTTAGTTAGCATGAACTTGTTTTTCAGAAGGAAAAAAAAATCTTGATTATTCTCATTTTTTATTTTGTGTATTTTTATTTGTGTTCTGTATTTACTAGATTAATTTACAATATCTAAACTGATCCTAAACAAATAAACTATTAATCTAAAAATACTTTTGCACACTTTATCTTTTTTATAGAATTTTAGAATATAGATTCACTGAAGGTAAAATTCTCATCTAACTTGTGTCAGTGAGGTTTGTTAACTATTCTCATATTATTTACAGCTTTCATTGCTTTTTCAACTTTGCCACAGCTGGCTAAGAAAATCAAAATGTTCTTTGCCTTGGCACCAGTAGCTACAGTCAAGTTTGCCACTAGTCCTCTGGCAAAATTGGGAGTGTTTCCTGACCTGCTACTCAAGGTTTGTGTTTGAGTGTAAATGTTTTAAGCCAAAAGAGTTGCCCTCCTTTCCAGTAAAAAACAGCATAGCAAAGAATGTTCATAGCTGTGGATTAGAGAGCAACGTGTTTGACAAGAACACTGACAGTTTTTCCATAATAATGCTATGCAGTGGCTTCTTCTGGCTTCTCTGCCTAGTGAGACTATCTGCATCAGCTTAAAGTACTATTTGACAATTACAACTCTTGGATAAAATAATGTTTTTCATTTACAAGTTTCTAGAATTTAAACTCTGAAAATCACATGATTAATTAGATAGTTGGTCTGTTTTAGAAGAGTCATATGACAACTTGATACAGAATACTTGTGAGTTGTCATGAACTTTAACAGATTTGTTTCATAATCAACCATTTGGTGTTGGAGGAGGATCCTTCGGAGGATGATTAAGACCAGCAGCTTTATTTAGATGCTGTGAATCATCCTCCGGAGGAGTTTACCTTTCCTCATTAGCATCAAAGGGAACGTAGGCAGACTGGCAGGCTGCAGTAAGTGCCAGAAGTCAGACTTTGTCAACACCCTGCTGTGCTGTCATTTTTACCCATTGCTTTTCTTTCTACCACCTGTAGAGTTTCCCACACAGAGCATTCTGTTCTATGAAATAAACCCTTCTCTAATGTACCTTGTGCAGATTTAATACATACCTGTTTGCATTATTAGTTCCCTCTTCCAGAGGCAGTTGACAAAAGCAATACTAAAGGTTGTGATCATGCTCAGAGCGTGAGGAACTTTGATGAGAACAGTAGCTGATCAGTGCCCTGTGCAGATGCTCATATGCTGAGGAACTTGATTCTCATGGTGATTTGCAAAAGGTGGAGTGCAGAAGTACATGACAGTGACTAAACCACGGGTTAGGCTGTGTCACTTTTAAGGAAGTTCTCAGTGGGCAATTTTCAAATCCTTGAATGTTTTAAAAACTTGTGGAGTCATCTTCTTTGGAGATATTCAAAGCCCACCTGGATGTGGTACTGTGCAACCTGCTCTGTGACTCTGCTTTAGCCGGGAGGGGAGGGTTGGACTAGAGATCCCTACCAAGCCCTGTGGATTCTGTGTTAAAAGTAAAATTAAAAGAAATTAAAGAAAAAGAAAACAAAAAACAAAACACCCCAAACACTAAAGAGAAATCAGCCACCACAGCTCATGCAACTTGTTTTTTTATGTGGTTTGAAGACAGGAAGTTGCAAGTATGAAGCCATTTCACGTTAGCCTATGCAGCTTAACAAAT
Source organism: Heliornis fulica (assembly GCA_013399135.1). Classification (NCBI taxonomy): domain Eukaryota; kingdom Metazoa; phylum Chordata; class Aves; order Gruiformes; family Heliornithidae; genus Heliornis; species Heliornis fulica. The sequence continues at coordinate 26,830 of VXBZ01005258.1, read as the reverse complement.
TTTAGCCTTAAACAATTTTGATGATGACAAGCTTTATGGCATTCTTATAAATTACTTAATTTAAAATTTATTTTAATTTGAGGTTTAATTTGAAATTCTTAAAGGATTGTTCTAGTTCCCGTGTACTTGTTGTGGCAGTAATGAACTACATCATTTGTAGCAGAAGCACTAACTGTGACCTCCCCACTGGGCTGTAAAACAAGGTTGATAAGGGGATAACTCATTTTCATATGCCACACCTGGTCACCAGTGTGAATGGAAATAATTACCTCAAGAGTATTGTTGTATAAAAACTAAACCCAGGTCAAGCTATGCAATAACATACTTGTCCCATGTGTTTGCTATTTTGTAGGACATGTTTGGAAAGAAACAATTCCTTCCTCAGAATTTTTTGCTGAAGTGGCTTGCTACTCATGTTTGCACCCACAGAATACTTGATGACCTTTGTGGCAATGTATTCTTTCTTTTGTGTGGTTTTAATGAGAAAAACTTGAATATGGTATGTTCTGGTGACTTTTAATAGCTAAGTTACTGTGAACTCTTAATACAATACTGACAGTGTGTCACTGTGCTGATTGTCCTTTACATGCAGTTAGAAAATCCCTAGTGCCATCACAATGCTGAATTTTGAATAACATCTTTCCTTGGTATAGATTAGTTACCCGGTTGGGATGAATAGAATTAAGCCTTTAAAAACGTTACTGGAAAGCTAAAATGCATTATTTTAGGTCTCTTGGGAGGTAAGAGACGTGAATTAATATCATGGTGCATGTATTTTATTCCCTATGAGAACAAGTAAGGAATAAAGATTCAGTGTTCAACTATTTGCAAGAGAACTGTTGAAGTTTTCTGTTCTCTTGCTGGATGTGCACAATTCTTTTCTCTGGGACTGATTTCTGACCATGCTGATGACTTCATCTGTAGTCCTTGTTCCAAAGGACTTGTTTGTATGACTTAATTTTGTTATCTAAAAGCTGGTTAACAGCAACTGGCATGGGAATGCTTCTTAAACTGTTTCTAACTTTGTGAAATCAGTAGAGGCTTGTATCAGTTTACCAACAGGTGGATGAAGGCTGATAATTTTACTGGGATGAGTTAGGATTAGCCAGCACCATTTCATGTGCAAAAAAATGTACTTTTTTCCCTGTATTTTATATCAAGGTGAAAGTGCAGGTTTGTGGTTTTTTTTCTTGCCCAGCACGTGCAGTTTTCATGGTTTTAATGGTGGCTAATACTCTTTTTGGGGTAGAACTGTTGCACTATGAGGAGTAAAACACATTAATTATCTTATTGCAGAGCCGAGTGGATGTGTATTCAACACACTGCCCTGCAGGGACATCTGTACAAAATATGATCCACTGGAGCCAGGTAGAGTTTCCAGAATCTAAAATGATTATAACTTGTTTGTAGAATATTGATGTCTCTGATATTTAAATGGAACAAAATGATAAAATATGTATGCTGCATGGCTCAAGGGAAATTCTGGTACTGCAGTTGTCAGAATGGCAGCTGCTTTGATGATACTGACTTAATTGTGGCTCCTCTCCTGTGTTTTGTTTTGTTTTTGTTTTTATTTTTTAAGATTTGCTAACTGTAAGTACTTGAGGTCAACAAACAATATGATGAAGTAACTTAACTCAGGAGAGATGCTCTAACAAGTACTTGCTCCCTTTCAGCAAACCCTGTTTTGTTACAAGTTCCATTTTTAGCCAGTGAAAAGCAGCAGGCTTTCTGTTCTGTGCTGTTTGGCTTAATTTTATATTTTGTTAGGGTATTTTGAATTCCAGGTCAGTGCACAATTTCATGCCTGTGGTACTGTTGTGCCTTGAAGCATATTCAGCAAGCTGCCAAGAGATGATACTTTCCATGGAATCATTGGCCAGCGCAACTGTGATCTTGTAGCTGAACTTGGTCACCTATTTGGAAGCAGTGTGTTCTGTACGCAGCTGTTCAGGTGCTGGCTTAGAAAAAAAAACACTGTGAAGACTTTTTCTTTGCTTGGTTTTCTAGATTCCTGTTATATAGACTTCTGTTTCTGAAAAACAATGTTACAGAGTAGAGTTTCTAAGAAAGCTCCATGTTCATATGCGTTTAGACAGCAAGGTGCATATTTCAGAAGTAATTATAGAGCCGCTGCACCCTGGCTTTGGGTACACTAAACTGTCTTTCTTAATCTTTACTGACATAGCTATGAAATAATGTGAAAAGTTAAGTGACAAAGTCTAGTGATACTGGATGTTAAATTTCCCACTCCTGTGACACTGGGCAAAGCAATGACACTTGTCTCTGTTATTTCTGGTCATTTCAATGTTTCTAGCTGTGTCAGTTGCCTTTGCCAATTCTCCAGATGACCTGCACTTTTTTATTCCTGCAGTCCAAGTGTTAAAATTCTTCTTTGTATGTGTGAACATTTGTTTATTTCTAGGCTGTGAAGACTGGGCAACTCAAAGCTTATGACTGGGGAAGCAAGGCTGCAAATATGGCTCACTACAATCAGGTAGATATCTTTTGTGAATATGTTAAATTCTTGTGCATTGGAAAAAAGTATTCGTGTGCTTTTCTGAGTGCTGTGTTTATGCTGCATTCTAAAGAGACAGTAGTGTTACCCAGTAACCAGACTGCAGATCTGTCTTTAAAACAAGGAAAAAAAAAAAAAAGGGGAAGAGGAGGGGAGGAAAAAGAAAAGACAGGATTATGGAGCTGTGAGGTAGTCCTAAATCAGGATGGAGCCCACACTTGGCTACAACATTGTGATGACATGCCCTTTCTTGAGGGGGAGTCCTGCCTGCCTACATCATGAGATCCCACAGCACTTCTCACAGTAAGGCATAGACATATGGCATATGCCATTTCATATGGAGCGCTTATCTTCAGCCTGTTTAATCTCCACACATTTGTTTTTAAATCGCTGTGTATAATATTAGAAGTATTTTGCTCCTTGGCACTTTAATGACTGGGAAATACTGCAGTATCACACTTTCAGAGTAGCAATTACTTAATGCTTGATTAGAGTTTAGAAATAGCTTGAATGGGATGCATCCTCTGAGACTTATGCTACCCTGGTGTCATTTAAACCCCTCAAACTGCAGCTTTACTGCTGTGAGTGATGTAATACTGCAGGATTCATTTTCTGTTGAGGCAGGACTCGTCTCCATCTCTAGCTACCCAAGAGAGGAAGAGAAAATGAGAATCCGACACATTGTTCTTGCATTTGCTGGTGTTTTGCTGCAGTGTAGTATCACAGTGAAGACTGGTTCTTTCTAATGTTTTGCTTTTCACTTTCCCCCTCCTCAGTCTACTCCTCCTTTCTACAAAATAAAAGAGATGACTGTACCAACAGCGGTGTGGACTGGTGGACAGGACTGGCTGGCAGACCCAAAGGATGTTGCTATGCTGCTCACTCAGATCACAAACTTGGTTTACCACAAAAACATTCCAGAATGGGAACATTTGGATTTCATCTGGGGCCTTGACGCACCTTACCGAATGTATAATGAAATAATTAACATGATTAGGAAGTGTCTCTAAACCAACATGGTATTTCAGAGTGTTAGTTCACCAGGAATTTGTCTTGTTGGAAAATATGCTTTTCTGGCAATAATGCTACATTTTTTATTTATGATGTATTTTTAAAATGCCAGTAGTGACTACTGAATTCATGAATGGCTGGTTTTCTCAATATTATTTCTTTCTCCTGCAGAAATCCTCATTGTATCTCGCTGATATTGCACACAGTGGTATGGTACTCGGAAAACAGCAGTATGACTGTGCACAAAAGGAGTATGTCGTGCATATAAATTTAATGATGTGTCTGAAAGACACGTTAGTCCATTTGGCACCTCAGGTGCTTGACAGTTAATAAGTATTTCACTATACATAAACCACTGCCACTTCTTAGTATGTTGCCATTTCTGAGCACCTTTCAGAAGTGCTCCCTGCACTGCGGTGACCCGTTTGGTGCTGGTACTTTAAAAAGCACTTAATGACTTTGTTACTGTGTTACTATTTCAGCCATCACATACAAGCTAGCTATGTCTTTTCCAGTATTGCCCAGAAGAACAGTCATGAAGCCAGAAAAGATCACCGCTGTCAGTTGAAATCTATTTTGGGACTGTTTGATTGCTGCATTTTTCTTGTTTTAATGGCATCCCTGAAGCCTTTCGTGCACCAGCTATGGTGAGGGATCATTATTGGACCTCGCAGATTCCTGGAACAAGAAAAGAGGTTAAAAGAAATGCCGTTTTCAGTTAGCTTTGTTAACTGGCTATGATTTTCCAGGAGAATGATGTAACTTACTTGTGTTTTGTTTTCTTTGCACTGACCACTAGAAAACAAGCTCCCCCACTATACTACGTATGAGGGAAGATCAAAAGCATTAAATCTGTAGCTTGAGTAAATTTATTTGCAAGGACCTTTCCCCTTAATCACCTACTGCTTTGAGGATGTTTACTTCCTCACTCTTTGTATGGTGCTTGCCACCATTGTGTTCAGGAACCATACAGCACCCCAGTGAAGCCTTGCAGTATTAACAGCAGTTTCCATTTGTCTTAGTTTCCACATCAAAATGGGGCTAAGCCCCTATTTAATGGTGGGAGAGGATTCACATCTTCAGGGGTCTGACTTTGGAGCTGTAATTGTCTGTGGTATAAGTGCCTTGCTCTTTTCATTGACTCTGCAGAGGACTTTGCCTCCTCTGAATTGCACAAAAGTTCCATGCCAAATGTAGAAGTATGAACAATCTCCAGAGTGAGTTGCCTCGGTCCCAGTGCAAACAGGATAAAAAGCCTTTTCTACATGGCATAGAAGATAGTGCATTTTAAACTGGGGCAAACATTTTTGTAAAAAAAAAAAAAAAGAAAAAAAAAAAAAAAAAGNNNAAAAAAAAAGGAGAAGATATCCAAGCCGTAAATTACAGTTGGTTTGTTTGGATTTGGTTTTGTGGTTTGTTTTTTGTTTTTTTTTTTTTATTCCTAATTCAGACTCAGGGAATCCTCAGGCGTTGTTTAAGGAAAAAGTGGTTCATTATATTTCAGTTGTAATTCCTATCAGGACCTCTAACTTTGCTTTATATTTGTAGCAGCCATATTTGCTTCACCTTGCTGTGGTGAGGAAATTCCTGTGGTAATCCGAAGTGACTTAACTTAGCAGGTGCAAGAGCCACATGTATTACATTCATTAAGCTTGAGATACTTAAATAAACATGAGACCTGCTTGGGGTGCAGAGTGATGTGTTGTTTTTCATTTCTTGCATGTGAATCCTCGGGACAGAATCCAGAAAGCCACATCTGTTCCTCATAACTGTTCATCTATAGAAGTGCAATACAAAAGTAAAATAGCCGAGTAAGCTTATATTTTACTTTTGTCCTGAAATAAACCTTTCCTACACCTGAAAGGCCACTGATGTTATTTTAGGGGACTTTTTTTAGACTTTTGACTAAGTTAACTGTTGTAAATAACTGCTTACAAGATGGATCAATTTTCTAAGCTTCCAGGTGAGGCTCCTTTCAACCTACTGATGTGTATCACATTCCTCAACCTTTGGTAATTGGATTGCTTGACGGACCACTTGGTAATCTCCTAAATAGCATTTAATCACAGAGCAGGGCAGGGAACTAACCTTTGCCAGTCTTGCTAAACTTACAGGCATTGCATGGCACAAACTTGGAGAGGTGTTAGTGGAAAGAAAGTTGCAAAATAAAGACATCTTGAACATAAAGAAGAGTGAAAACGTGGTCTAGTGTTGGACATAGTGTGGCTGGATAGATGGTTGGACTCAATCGTCTTGAAAGTCTTTGCCAGCCAAAACCATTCTGTGAGAAGCTTGGTCTAGTAAGAATGAGCAGCGAGTGCTGAATGGTACATTTTTCGAAGCAGATTTTACATACTTTATGTCTGTTTTATAGACATAGGCGTGTGTATATATATGTGCATATATATGTGACGTGGAAGGTTGGCTGAATATCATTTTGCATAATATAAAAGTGTACTAGCATCGCAAAGGGCATTGGACACTTTCTGCTGTCTTAGTTTCAGCATTTAATGATGTGATCAAACTAGGCTAGAAAACCAGAACAAAATAGTCCCTGTTCAGCTGATGGATCCCCTCACTCTCAGGTTGTATGCATCTGAAGTGAACGCATGATCCAGGGCTTTGACTTAGAGATGTACAACATGTTTGGGCATACAAGTTTTTAGGCACATGAGAGGGTATGTGTTTCTGTCCACATGTTGTGATTGGAACTTCAGAAGGATTTTTTTTTTATAGCTATCTGAAAACATTCAGCCTGTTCACCTCATGCGGAGAGATAAAAGATGGGGGTGTGGTGTGTGTTCTTGTTTCACTCACTGATGTACTAGCTCCATACAGAGCATTTTAACACTATTTAGTGATTCTGTAGCTAATGATAGCACTAGTAGAAGTTTACACATCATCTCAAACAGTGCAGCTTTACATAGGAAGTGCTGGTAAAACAGCTACTCCGTGAGCTGTGTAAGAGAAACAGTGGCCAGCTTGGGAACAAAATAAACCTTTTCCATAAATTACTCTTTATGGGGAATGCACAATATATATAAAAAAAAACCCAAACAAACAACCTCAAAAACAGACACACGAATACCTTAATACCAGGAAAAGTCAATAATAAGTTTTTCATAACATGGGAAACCTTGATGGAAAAATAGATTTTCTGATGCATAATAAAATGTGGCTCTTCATGGAAGATATTCTTGTCATGAAAGCATTTACAATGTCATCTCCCTTTTAATGCTGCAGCATGGCTTGTTGTGAGAGCTAATAATGGGGTCTCATCTCTAGTAGCCTATTTTTTATTAACTTTTTGTGAACATAGTACTTCTGACACTGCTACCCTGCAGACAGATTTCACCAAAATCATCAATGAAATAAAAAGTACGAAGGTTGGGTGGACTGTAGCCACATCTGTAACATGACTGCCCAATATTTTCTGAGGGTACAGAGCTGGACAGTAGCTGCATTACTTTCTGACACCTCCAGAAATTATGGATGTGTGCAGTTTTAGAGGATGTGAATGAGTTTCTTGTCACAGAATTACAAACTGAAGGACAAAATTTTAGGATTTTCCTTGATGGTTACTTTGAAAACTGATTGTGATAAGGTAAAGCTTGAGAATTAAGAGTTTACTTTGCCAGCAGCTTTTCACCCCTTGCCATTGTTAGGCATTCATTAAAAATTAAGCTTGCTGTCAGTGTTGACTGGCTTTTCACTGAAGCTTGGTCGGTGGAGTGTTGGTATAAAAATACTGTGATGAAGGAACGTGTTCTGTTAAGAATTTTGTGTTTAGGCAAAGGTTTCCATTAGAGCCACAGCAGAACGTGTGATCGACATCTGCGGGTACCCAGCCAGCCCGTGGGCTGGCTCAGGGTTCAAGCTGCTTGCCTGCCCGGTACGTGAGGAGGAGAGGCTTAACGTCTCCCACTCAGGCCGTTACGTGAATCTAGGTACAACTGAGCACCGGGACACTGCAGGTTAGGAAGCTGTGAGCACGCCGAGCTCCCCCTTCCCACCCGGCAGACCCGCGCCTCCCGCCACGAAGCAGCACGCGTTCTGCCATCCCTGGACATCTCTAACGGCGCCTAAGACACACCTCCTGGCCGCCGGCAAGCGAGCGCAAAGCGAACACCGGCCTAGGCCGTCGTCCCCGGGGCGGGTGCCGCGCTGGAGCCGGCGGCGGGGCAGAGCCGCTGCCGTGGCGCTGCTTGTCCGCCGCCGGGGGGCGCTGCCGCACGCGGAGAGGCCACCGCGGCCCTGCAGGGCTCTGAGGCGCCTCCTGAGGTGGCTCCTTCGCGGCGCTGTTGGAACGACTGCGCGTCGCGGCTCGCAGGCTCTCGGGCGAGGTGAGTTAGGATGTGGCAGCCTCAGGCCCCTTGCATGGTAGCAGTCTCTTCTAGAATGAGAGGAGGCACTGCCTCTGCCTGCCTCCAGATCTGGCTACGGCCCTACTTCCCTGCTGCTGCGCTCAGTCCTTCCCGCAGACCCCTCTTCTGGCAGAAGGCTCAGCAGACGCTGGGATGTTGCCTTACCTCTGGTGCAACGATAACCCGACCGCGCAGAGGGAGAGAGAGGAGAAGGGAGAAGGAAATGTTGCCTGTGCTGCTGTGACATTAGTCCCAGTGCGTTGCTCCCGGTTCCCCCACGCCCCACTCGTTCTCCCCCCCGCTCACGCTTTTTGTGTCTACCTTGTAGTTGTACCTAAGAGTGCAGCCTGGGGTAGGTGCTCGCGTCTTGTGCTCATGTGGAATCGATTTAAGACCCTTTGCGGGGCCTCATTCCAAACCATGTGCCCTTCAACCTAAACTCCGTAGCAGGAGCCTTGATTGTTTGAGACCATTCCGAGTCCATAACGCGTGGGGAAGTTTGGCACCACTGCAAGCCGAGCGAAACAAGCCGGGGTCGTACTGCCGAATTACGTGCAGAAAGGAATTTCATGTGCTTTGTCTTTCCTTCACGCTGTACCTTGCGCTGACAAAGAAACCTGGGTTAGCGGAGCAGAAACAGGCGGTGAGTGATCTGCGGAGACTGAGCCAAACAGCGCGAAATCCGTTTCTGGAGAACAAGCATCTGCTCTCCCTGAGGCGTGAGGGGTCGTGTCTCCTACTCCTCCGGGACGCCGCGCCAGCCCAGCCCGTCCCGCGCAGCGCCAGCAGATGGGGCGCGGAGCGCGGCCGGCGGCGCTGCCCGGCCCCGGGCCCCGCGGTAGGGCCCGCTCGCCTCGCGCCTTCCTCGGGCTTCAGGTTGCAGGTTGTGCTAGTTATAAGATCGTAGAATTCCGCGATGTTTCCTTAAGGGACGTAAGGATGTTTTCCTATGATCTAATCCGCAGGCAAAAGGCCTATTTAAGTTATAGTTTAGAGGCAGCGGTGGTTCTAAAAACTTCTTGAGACTGCGTGGCTATTAGGGATTTGTCGGGGGAGTGTCTGTCTGTAAGGCAGCTGAGCAATTTATGTCAGTCTCCCATCAGGCAGATTTTGAATACACTGCGGAATAAATTCAGTCCCTGCATAATTCTAGTAAAACAGAGAACAACGGATCACATCTGGGAGGCTTCATTTCTGGTTGTCACTACATGAATCAACACAAAGCATCTCTCACAAGAATATTTTCAGGCCCAGACGGTGATTGAGTCACAGATGCATTTTTCATGTCCTTATTGTGAAATGGAGGTCAGAATAAAACATGGTCAGAAGATTGAAACGAAGCCCTTCGATATAGATCCTCATCCATTAAATTAGTGTCTCTCGCTGGGCTTTAGTTTCACCACACTCAACAGTCTGCCTTGAGTTCAACAGAATGGTCTTCCAACAGCAGATAATCCAAATCAGTACCCAAAATCCATGTGCAATGGGTTAGGGTCTTTGAAGTACGTACTGTACCTGTCTCCCAGAAATAACTTCTGATTGCCTGAATAAAAGCACAGACTATGTTACTGTTTCAGTGACCTCTTTTAAGTCTGGGAGCAGAACCTGCACTTCCTTAGGAACAGTAGCTCTTGAAAACAGTTGAGACTGAAAGCAAATTGAAGTGTTACAAGTCCATGCATAGTTCAGAAAATGTTACTTCCAAATAATAAGAATTAGCTTTTGAGAACCAAGGAAATTCTGTCTCCCAATTGCCCCTATCAGATTGCTTTTCTGAATAGCAAAGAACTAAAATCATCTGAAAAAGCTAATAAAGTCATCCAGGAAGTTGAGCTCATTTCCAATATTAGAATAAATGCTTTACCTACAAAAGAGGTGAGTTCATAGGAAGCTGATGACAAGTTCTGTTTCCCTAAATGTTCAAAGCTTTGTTTGTCTTTTTCTAAAATCACAAAAGAATTAATGTTTTACTGGATAAATCAATGCCTCCATCATTTCCCCTAAAATACTTCTAGCAAATTAGAAATTGATACTTCAGTAAAGGATCATTCATGTATCATATTGCTCAGAGTTGTTCAGTATTGCAATAACACAGTAATATTTGCCACTAAGTACCTGTTTGGAAGCATAGTGAGAGATTTTACTTTGTGTTCTTCTCAACAACCAGGGGAGAACTTTATTCTTCAAAATTTATTGGCTCAAATTTGCATCTAGTGAAGTCAGGTGCTGTGATGGTTTCACCCTGTCTGGAAGCCAGACTCCCACCAAAGCTGCTCTATCTACCTTTGTAGCTGGAGAGAGGAGAAAATATATGTTGAGAGGCTTTGGAGTCAAGATAAGGACAGGGAGAGATCATTCTGCAATTAGCATCACAGGCAAAACAGACTCAACACAGACGAAAGGCAAGATTCTAATTTATTACACTACACTACAGAAACACACAGAAACCAGAGTCAGATAATAAGTACAAAAGAGCTCTTAACCCCCCC
>VXBZ01005258.1:5334-16064 GCA_013399135.1 Heliornis fulica | reverse complement strand
CACAGGGAATCTTCTCTCAGCACCTCTTTCTCCTCCCCTTCACTGACCTTGGTGTCTGCAACATTTCTTACATCTTCTCACTCCATCCTCTGTTGGCAAAATGTGTCTGTTTGCATTCTTGTATCTCTAAAATGTGATTCCTAGAGTCGCTGTGACTGGTGCTGATTGGACCGGACGGCCTTGTCGGCAACAGGATTTTTGAAGTTTGGCTGGTGTTTACTTTGTTGGACACTTAAACTTTATAACTGCTTCTTAAATAAGCCATGTTGCAAACCCACGACAGGTGCATTTTGCCATGTCAAGTAGATACAGGAGCATAAAGGAGAACATGACCTCAAAAGAAGATAGAGATAAGTCCCAGCCATCACATTCAGCCTGGAAGTGTAGTTTAGGTCTCCTTAGGGTTTTAACTTAGCCTGCTATTTACCCAAGGGTTCGTTGAGAAAAGGCATGTTTGCATACATCCACTACCTTCCAGGTAGTGGTTAGACCTGAGGTTTAGTTAGACATACATCTTTGGTAGCAGTCACCAAAAAAATCAATGGTATTTCCTTACCTCCAAAGGCAAGAGGATAACAAAGGATGACACAGTTTAAAATTAGTGAGAGAGCAGTTTTTCAAGTGTGTGCACTGAGTGGAAAATGATCCTGAAGTCTTTCTCTGAATTCCATCATTAGAGCTCTGCATTTGTGCTTATTTTTCTATCATGCAGGTCTCTTGTAGAGCCACAGTGATTATCCTGGACAGAGAATTCTGGTGTGAGACTGTATAACAGGAAAGGAAACTTCCTCTTTAAAATGATGTAATACTAAGTAATTCTGATCTAATGGGCGGAGTTTTCCCTTGGCAGGCTAGATAAAGGCTTGCTGGGGATTTACTGCCCTCTCAGATTGCAATCAGCATGAACTACAGCCTGTCAGGCAGTGTGCTGCTCTGCTACACGATGGATGGACAGCGGGACAGGTTGTGCCTTCAGTCTCTTTGGGACTTTGTCACAGCAAAGGAACCACTGATCAGGTCACCGTTTTTTCCAGTGCTGTTTTCCTTTTCTGCATACATGGCTTTCTGTCTTCCATATATTACACTGGATTTTTTAAGCACTAGACTACCAAACTTGAGAAAATACAAAATCCAGCCACAGAACTATCCGACTCTTGGAATGATGGTGCCTTGCATTATTCAAAGTGTGTATCACCACGTTGTTTTAATCTTCCCAGTGACATTTCTCCACTGGTACTGGAGACCAATGAATCTACCAGTGAGAGCTCCAGAGCTGCCGGAGGTCCTGCTGGGAGTAGGACTTTGCCTGCTTCTGTTTGATTTTGAGTACTTCCTATGGCATTTGCTTCACCACAAGGTGCCTTGGCTTTACAAGACTTTCCACAAGGTGCATCACAAGCATGTGTCAACATTTGCTCTTACTACACAATACTCCAGTGTATGGGAATTGCTCTCATTGGGATTTTTTGCTGCTATCAACCCAGTGCTCCTTGGGTGCCATCCTTTGACAGAAATGATTTTCTTCCTTGTAAACATTTGGTTATCAGTGGAGGACCATTCGGGCTATGATCTTCCATGGTCAACTCACCACCTCGTGCCTTTTGGTTTGTATGGAGGCGCACCGCATCATGATCTACATCATCTGAAATTCAAGTCGAACTACGCTCCTTACTTCACCCACTGGGACAAACTCTTTGGGACATTCACAGAGTCACATTAGAATTAAGGATATTTACCTGTGGATGAACTCTTACCTTGTATAGACTAAACATGCACAGCTATTTTTCAGAGACATACAGAAGATTGTATGTTTGAAACTGCCTAAAAAAGCCATAGCTATTTATAAAAAATCCTCTTAATATATGTGCACTTGTATGTATATTTGGAACTGTCTGAGTTAAATGACTGTAAATGGGAAGGTAAATATCTATCACTTAAATCTGTTTGAATCAAAGGTGTAAGGGAAGCATTAAGAGACACTCTCTCTTCTTTTCAGCTTTCATAAAGCATATATTATATTACTGTATGATGTTTTATACATACACAAAAACAATTGTCTTACTGTTGTAGGATGATTTATGATGTAAACAGAAAAGGTACACATCATGGATTTTGTGGAGTTAAATATACCAGAGCATATTATTGCACAGTGATGTTGTAAAATACTGCTGACAAAAAAAAGCTAGTTGGCTACCTGTGCAATAATTTTGATATTTATATTTTAAACTTTGATGTAATGTCTGTTTTTAATAGAAAATAAATATGGTCATTCTTTTAAAATTGTTTCAATTTATTCATTCCTCTGTTCATATTAGGAATAGATATGATTCTTTTTGCATAGATGTTGTTTAATTGAGTCTCAGTTTCAGTTTTTTTATTAAAATACTGTCATGTTATTTCAAAAGTGAACCACTTTTTCTCCAGAATCATGTGCTACTTTTAAATAGTTTTAAATTTTTTTAGACTATTGAAGAATGTGATTTTAAACCCTATTGTGGAATTTTACTATTGCATTTGTGAGGTTCTTGAATATTTTCCACCAAATTTATGGCGTGAGAGCAGAACACTAAGCAACCCCTTATAAAAGGGATCATTAGTCCTTTACAACATTAATTGATATTTGCATGAAAAAACCTGGCAAGGAATATGAACAGGTTTTCTACAAAAAGATGATTCTTTCAAGCAGATTTCAAAGGAGTAGAGTCAAACCTTTCAGGACATAGGATGTAGAACACCGAACAAGCGGCTATGTGTTGCTAGAAGAACAGTCATATAGAAAACATTGCCATGTAGTTTCACAGATGCCACCCAAAATAAACATAAGCATGAAGGGATAACAAGGTCTTCCATGTCTCATTCAGCAGAGATCCATATGGACTTCTTACGTCCACTCTGTAATATTTTAATACTTATAATCTTCTATCCTGTATTACTACTAAACTTCTCAGGATCATGACTGAAGCAGAGAAAGTGCAAATAATGTAGAGAGTGTATAATGAACACTTACACATTATCATCCAAAAAATGTCTTTGTCATTATGTTATGTCTAGAGGGTTGTGTGACCTTACAGAGGCTGTTTGTCCAGGAGAAGAGAGAACCCTTAGTATTTCCAACAATGTGAATTTATAAAGGAAACAGTGCTTTTGGACACTGCATCTTTTTGATAAAGGAAATAGTTTTCAGAAACAACATGAAATGCTGCAGTCTTAATACTTAACTGCTCCCTCTGCTCTCTGGATATCACAGAGAGCACCCCTTCTTTTCAAACCTAAGAACACTACACATTCTGAGAGAAACAAAATGAGATTTAAAAGAATACAAAACTGTTGGGGGTTTTTTTGCCATGCATCTATTTGACTGAGAGAAAGATTTCCCAGTCTTTCTGATGGTTATAATCTTTAAGTATTTATGGGGTGTGCTATAAAGAGAAGGAAGTTGGTTTGGGGAGTTTTTTGGGGTTTTGGGTTTGGTTTTTTTTTTTTCCTTGTCAAATGAAGAAGACAAATTAGAGTCTCTGATTTCTTTGAGCTGTTTGGACATTTTGAGGTAACCCAAAATTTTTCTCTCAGTTCTAGAAATCCCACTTAATTCAGCTTGGCAAATACTGAGCATCTGATGGGGGTGCCCTGTGGTTTTAATGCATTAAACCTTATACTATAACTATGTATTGTAATTATACATTCTAACAGTCTGTTTCATGTGCTGTTATCTCTCTATGTAAGCAAGGTTAAAGATAACTGGTACTTGGATATGTTGCTATAGGAAGCCTATGAGCAAATCCCACATGAAAGAACATAGCTGAACCCACGGGGAATGTTACACTTTTTTGTGCGAAGCTCAAGAGTTGATGCAAGAAACACCATACTACTGGAGAAAGAGTCCTTGTCAGGCTGCAGGCAAAACTATGCTTGTTCTTGTCTAGTCAAGTGAAATAGTCTCATTTGGCATCGAAGGCCTGACATAACAGCAGCGAGGATGATTGAAATGACAACAGAAAGGAGGCAATGTACTGCATGATGATCCTGCCTACTCTTATCTCTCTCCCTCACATCCTCAGCATGTACATGACTTCAGACACACACCAAGAATGCATTTCCTGAAATAGGGAATTTCCCCCAAGTTATATCTGTGCTGAACCTCTTGCCAATCAGATCTGGAATATTGATCGAAAGGCTCATTATTATATAAATTCAGAATACTAAAAAAGAACCCTGAAAAAACAGCAACAAAAAGTTGTCAAATGAAAATTTGACTAGTACGTGCCTGAAATAACTTATTTAAATTCCATGCTAGAAATATTTGTACTTTGTCATCATGACATAAACCTATCATGCCTCATTCCTATTTCTCCAATGCTCTGAAGGAAACTTAGGCTTATAACTGTGAGCAATTGAAACCATTTATATGGTTACATGCATATTGCATGTACTTTAAAACACTTCTCTAGCACTGTACTATAATATAACTTAAGGTGTATCTATGAGTAATAATCATGAGCAGAAGATCCAGATGAACATGGAACTTCTGTCCCTTGGAATTCAGTGAAAAGGAAAATGTAGACAAAACCATATATTGATGACAAAGCAAATAAGAATTGGGGGTTTTCACCATATATTGATGATAAAGCAAATAAGAATTGGGGTTTTTCCTGTTTTCATTGAAAGTTCAGCATATATTGTACCACTGAGCATGGGAGCATTGCGAGTTCTGTGTATTGATGGTGCTGAGATTTTAAAACAGGATTTTGCAGATGTTACTTCCTATATTTATTTCCCTGTGGTCTTTACCACAAGTCTACCAGACAAATTGAATGGCATGACACTCTATTGTAAGGGTTTATGTCTTAAAAACAAACCTAACTTTCTCTCTTCCAAAAATTCTAGCTTCCTTCCTCATTATAATGTGACATAATTTGCCACACTGACTTCCTATCCAATCTGCCAAAAGCTAATCTGTTCTCATTTGTGAGTAAATATGGGATGTTTGTGCAGACCCTTGAAGCTATAAATGTGATTTTTTATATTTCTATTATTCACCATTTATCTTTAAAAATCCTAATATAATAAAGGTCAAAGAAGTAAGATTTCCTACATTTCTCTTAGTTCTTAAGCACATGGTTAAATAATGAACTCTGTCTGATCTTACAAATTGCAGGAATTCCCAAATTCTCATTGGCAATTTAGCACTATACTTATTTTGAAATGTAGGTGGAGTCTTTCAAATGATTCCTGCTTTGGCCATTTTGATCTAACACTATTACCTGCCTACATCCTTGCAACCCTTATTGAACCAGTTATTGTTCTATATCTGAAAAAAAATCAGTCATATTTGAATCTATCAAAATTAAAACATTCCATGAATTTATTCACAGATTTCCTTGGCTGACAGTCTAATCAGAGCAAGCCTACTATCACATTTACATGTAACCTGGATCTAAAACCCTGGCTTTGTGTCCCAGGCTTGGCTGATGTGCTGGTTTGCTCAAATATTTAGCCTGGTCCTGCATTGTTCAATATGAACTAACCTGAAAGGTCTCTGAAGGACACAGTCTGGAGTGGTGTTTGCAGTGTGTTTTTCTCATAAAAATAACTGCCAAACAGTTGTTTTCCAAAACATAAATGTGTTTCTAATTTATGGAAATCTGAAGTTGCTTAAGACGCAGAAAAGTGTCCTGACAACCCCCAAACCAACCAGTACAAGGAGTCCAGACCTTAAAGGAAACAGAATTAATGCAGAGGGGAAATTAGCTGTGGAAAACAATGCCAAACTTGCTTAATCCTTCTTATCAGACCTTCGTCAAATAAGATTTGAAAAGCTTACCAAAGACCTCACCCCCCAAACGGGGATGAGTGCTGTGATCAAGGCTGTAGGTGTGGACAGAGGTAGGGAGGAAAGGAAAGCACTGTGCCTGCACTTTCACCACTGCTCCTGGGTGCAGCGAATACCCTCCCTCTGGCATGGCTGGATTTCTCAGGAGTGTCTCCTCCTCACCCGGGCACAGATGTTTTCAATGTCAGGTTCTTACGGCTGGAGTGGTATAGGCTCCACATCTGTAAGCAGCTTTTCCTTTCTATTCTCTGGTTCTGTTAGGAAATTCCCACAGCAACAGTGACCTGCGAGAGGGAACTCCACTTTTGGTCAATACAAACATACTTTTGAGTTATCAGGCATAAAATTAATTTTTAAAAAAAATCTACAGGCACAGGGACTGGAATGCCCCATCCACACTCAGTTTTGAGATAACAGGTTTTACGTGCAGGAAACAAAAATGTTAGCAAACTAAGCTGGATGGTTAGTAGGCCAGAAACGTGACTACTGTGGTAGCCTTTTGAGAGGAACTGCAATGGTACAGATATGCGATATGGGGGGATGTAGAAGGATGGGCTACCTACATAATGTACCTGTAATTACCTGTACCAGGTAATGCTTAGATGGCAGGTACTGTGATTTGTCCTCAGAACTAAGCGCAAGCAGTTCAGGGGATTAAGTAGCCCAAAGTATAGGATGAGCTACAGGAAATCCTCTTTTAAGATGAGAAAGATGTAAACTCCTTATCAGAAGAATATGAAAAAGCACTGCTAGAAATTGTACTGATGTTAAGCTGTTTATACACCTCTTCAGACACCCATGGAGGCTGTGGAAGATAAGACCCCTAGGAAACCACATGCTCGAGTAATTGAAAAGCTCCTTGAAGTGATTTATTCACAAATCTTTCAGAAATAATCTAAATAGCTGATACAACATAATTTGCCATGGTATCCAGAAAAAAATTAACATGAGAAATACATGGGTGCTAAAGGATGGAACAGATTAATATTTTGTGAGCATGCTTATCTGACACTTGCAGCTTACAAAACCTGCAAGCTCAGAGGTGGCCTAGGCAATTGAGCTTCCAGAAAGATCAAATGCCTACTTGCTGCCTTCCATTGTTTTTGTTCTTGTTTTAATCCTAGCAATCTTCTCCACCGGTATTCTCTTTTCCTTGTAACTCCAAAATACTTCCTTGAGCAGTTGCTGTCAGCCTCCTCTCCTCCCTTAAGAAAACAGGCTGAGTGCTGCCAGCTGCTTTGCCAGGTTTGCAGTGTTTTTTTCACTTAGGCAGCCACATGATCACTCCCTTGTGCACGCCTCAGTTGGGAACCTGTAATACATTGTACACATGTCCTGCTGCAAATGGAGGCTTATCCCTCACAGCCTGTCATGGAAAACTACATGTGAGAAGGCAAACACTTGCTCCTGTCCCCTTCCCCTGCAGGCTGGTTCACATTTCAGGTGTTTTCTGTCTGGGTCTTTCCCCCTGCAGGAGAACATCCTGTTACCCTCCCACCTGCTCCTCTAGAGCCCACCTGAGCCCAGATAAAAGGAGCAGGAGAGGTAGTTTTCCTCTCCTGCACCCCAGTACAGGGAAGTCCTGGTTTGGCTTGCTTTGCTTGCTTAAGTGACCTGAGTTTACGGTAGACTTCTTTGCTGCACAGTAAGTGTGGGTGGTGGTGTAGCTCAAATACTCCCATATGTGGTTTCTTCCCTACCTGCAGCCCAAGACCTAGATCCTCTGGTGAGGAAACCAAGCAGACTGATGATGTGTGAAGGGAAAGATCGCTGGGGAGTCTGTGCCTGTTGGGACAGTGGGACCATGTTGACTTAGAGGATATGAAGACAGTGTTTGAGGACTTGAAGTTTCTTGCCAGCAGTAATTCCAGCGTGATCAGGCCCAGCCCAAAGTTTGAGCTTCAAGAAAGTGCGTAATGGCTGAGTAGTTCTGCTATTAATGTGGTGAGGCAAACAAATTAACCTTTAATTACTTGTTCTGTTGAGTTGATTTTTTTCCAGCTGTTGTCTTTGTTTCCACAGCCGTGGCTCATTCTGGATTGAGCTGCCTCTGGTGCTTCTTGTGACTTGCCTGCAGGGCATTCCAGTTTGCTATCTCCACTTTGTATTATGCAGCAGTCATGTTTTCTAAGCCAGAGAGCTGAGGCAAAATCACTGGTTTGCAACTGGCTGGCAAACAGTCTATGTAGCAAAACTCTTTTGTAAGTACCACAACTGATAGTTTTCTAGCAAATCCTTATGCTGAGTTGATAATGAAAACCTCCCTCCCACCACTGTTACCTTAGGTCCATTGTCATGCATCCTTTTCTTGAAGGAAATTCTGTAATTTAGCCCATATGCTATATACTCCACCCCCCCCCATTTTTCCTCTTCTCTTTCAGGCTTGTATTCTAAGTAATTGATCAATTTCTAGATTTTTTTTTTAACTTCCACACTTGGCACAGCTAGCTATTTTTCTCTGAAAGCTACAGATGAATAACAAAAAACAGAGCATGTTACACGTGGAAAGGCATAGTCATGCGGCCCTATCAGCATAACAAACTGATTCTCTGTTTTGCTTCTTTTGTGTATTGAGCCTCAGCTTACTGCTTCCCTGCTCTCTTCTCAAACCTCTTAGTGACAGGGTAATGGGATACGTTAGTTCTCGTGTACTAGCATCAGTATCATTTCTACAAGTTAACCATCCAGATAGAGCCTAATAATTTGTGGTTAGCATTATTTCATATGCTATTATTTATAATGCGATTTTTAAACCCTGGCCAAACTCTAGGTTTTTGGAGGAAAAAAATTATCTCCCAGGATGCTATGGGCATAGTACAGACCTTCTGCAGTCAAAAATTGCTTATAGCACCTGCTTCTGGCTGCTAAACTTTCTTCTGAGACCATAGCATTCTCTGGGGCTGAATTATGTTTTTACTATTGCAGTCGCAGAAATCCAAAATGAAGAATAAGGTCTATCAATATGCAAGTTCTTCATCTGCTTTGAGCCGATGTATTTTTCCCACTAGGTCTGAGAGTAAGAAATAAAAACTGAACTTTTAACTGTAGGAGGTTTTAACTCAAAAATGTGATAGTACTAGAAAGTAGATACTCACTCTTACTCTCTCAAGCATTTTAGCAGAAAAGTTCAATTGTGTGCTTTATGCTGCTGTGCCAAACAGCTTTCTTGGTATCATACCTTCCTGGTGGAAACAGTGACATTGTCAGTTAAAAGTGAAAAAACCTCTAGCATGTATTTTGTGAAAGCTGTATCAGCTTTGTTAGAATTTAATCACAACCTTCTCAGTAGACATATCTAAGTTTGACCTGACAGTAATTGGTCCTTTCAGGTACCGAAAAGGTTGATGGATGTGTGTTATCTACAAAGCACTGATAACCGCACAAAACAAGTAATGGAGCTTTATTTATTCTCCAGTGCTATTATTGGAAATCTTGCTTATTTAATGCAGATGTAGCACCTGCTAAGCTTCCATTTGTCTGTGGCAAAGAGAGTGTGTCAGAAGCTTGTTTGCCTTGTTTCGATGTATGTTATCCAAGGAGTAAAATCCAGTGTTGTGTAAGGGTTTTCTAATAATTAAGCTCTTACAGCTGTGTGCTTACACTACTTCACCTTTTAATGTAAACATTCCCTACAGCAGCATACAAGAAAACTTAATAGAGTATTGCAGACAAGGTTTTGTGACTCCAGTCACACAAAAGGAACTTGTGTTTAGTCTAGCTACCTTTGCTGGTGGTTTCCAGGGAAGAACTGCATTGTCATTCCTGAGAATTCCAGGGTGTGATTAATAGAACTGGATGTGTGGCAGTTCCGGTGGTTGTCCAGAAACGTGTGAGGTAGGTCATCATAGTGCATATGCATGCATTTTATATGTATATAACTGTAATATATATAAAAACAAAGCCTTGTTGCTTTTTGTATCTGTGTGTGTGTGTATATATATAAAAATACCCAAACAACTGTGACGTATAAGGTATGGAGTAAGAAAGCTGTAGGTGACAACAAATCAGTCATGGCTGGTGGTTTCATAGAGGCAAGCTTGTCCACAAAGGACCAGGAGGGAGCACTGCTAGGGAAATGTGGGAATGTATGTTCAACCTCAGGAGAAACCTAAGGGTTTTCTCCCTGTGCCAAGACATGCTGACAGAGGAGACAGCTGATACTTGTGTAGTGATGATAGTGCTGTGTTTTGCGCAGTTTTAAAAGGGAACAGTTATGCAATTACAGTGTCTGTCAGGGTCTTCCAGTAATTTGTGGATGTGTTACACAACTCAGCAGAATTAGAAGCAGCAGGAGAGGTCTGAAAGATATTTAGTGCTCTCATATTGTATAAAAATCACTAGCTGTGCAGAGGTGAGAGATGTTTAGAATGTTTTATTTACCTGTTTACAAAGAGCAGGGAGAATCGAGCCCTTGTTAGCTGTGTGAAAGCTGTCTGCTGGCCCCCACACAAATGTGCAGCTGGCCTGCAGCTGAAGGCCATACCAGATACAAAGGTGATGTTGCAGTATGTGTGTTGGAAAGTGAGCTTTAAAGGCATAGGAGATGACTGAGGATTTTGGGGGGCAGTACAGAAAACCTGGAGGTAGATGGAGATAACCCCTGCATCAGGGAAGACCTGTCAGAGGTTCTGTGGTTTTTGTGGTCAGACTGTATAACTCATAAAAACAGTTATTCACAGGAAACAAGGAATTACAGCAAGCAGTTTCTTCTGATTTGAACCATGACCTCCTTGGCTTTTGGTAGAAAAATGTGAAGGTAAATGTGGCAGGGAGTTAACTAGTTCCCCAGAAGAAAAGCTAATGATGAGTTCAGCTGTGTCATTCTTCACAAGAAAGTGAACTCCAGAGCTTGGATGCTCTGCTTGCAAAAAAAACCACAAACAAACAAACAACCCCCCCC
>VXBZ01005257.1:663338-710270 GCA_013399135.1 Heliornis fulica | reverse complement strand
CATGGACTTCCTTACCCTTCAGTCAGGACCTCCCAAGGGACTCTATTAACCAAACTCTTAAACAAACCAAAATCTGCTTTTCCGAAATTTAGGGTCATAATTTTGCTGCCGCCCTGCCTCTTTACCTCACCAAGAATTGAAAACTCTATCATAGATTAATGAGTTAAGCTAATTTAGACATGCAGAGACAACGATATCAAATAGAACAAGGGTTTGCAGGCATACTGAGTAAAAATTTAAAATTAAAATAAAAAAAAAGACAAGGAAAGAGGAAGCAGGGCCACAATGCAGGAGGAACAAACAGTGTCTCTCAGAATTCTGTGTCAGCTGCCTAATAAAATCACAAATAAACATATTGCTAAGTCTGTTATGCTGTGAATCTTGTCCAGTTAAAAAAATCACATACTATTTTTCATAATGAGGCTTATGTAAATTCTTTGTTTAAGAAGAATACAGCAGAAAGCAGCATTACAGCTATAGTCCCTTCAATATGACTTGTATACAAACTTGAGGAAAAAAAATAAATTAGGGATGTAGAGGCAAATGGGATAAAACGGACTTGGGTTTTTTTGCCCCATGCCAGGCTAGTATTACCGTTCTCTTTAATAAGAGAATGGATTTTTTAGATGAAGGTAATGTTATATTTACTGGTAAAATTAAGTTGGCATGTTCCCTCATGACAGAAGATTGCAGTTCAAAATAACTCTGTGGCTTCAGTGACTAGAATAATGCAAGTTCAATAATGCATAATACAATTTTGAGCTTGTAGAAGTTTTAGATACAAATAACAAGTTCATCAGTTTGAGACAACTGAGAAAGAGAAAGCTCATAAAATAACTGTGATTTCCTGACATTACACAAATAATGATCCTAAAATGTCCTGGAAACACGAGGAACAAGCAAATGTTTGGGTTCTCTCAGCTGGAACACTGTATGCAGTTTAAGTCACACAGAAAGTTTAGCTTATACGAAAGGAAAACTCAGCTAAGAAGAAAGACGGAGAAGGGCCCGTTACCCTGCAATACAGTTTGTATATAGAGGCTTGTCAGTTGAGCCTTCAGTTTGGGGGTGAGGAACCTTTTCCTTTCGGAGGACCAAATATGCCTTTCCAATGTATTTGGCAGACCTCATGTTAACATGCTTCGCTATCCAGTAATAACACACAGGCTAATGTTTTATCATGGGCTGTACCCTATAAAATGAAGTCACGGTGCATATTCAGCCAACAAAATGAATGTTTCTCCACACCTGCTTCATCTTAATGCTGTCAGTGCACTAATCTGCCTTCTCTGGAGACTGAAAGTTCTGGGTTCAGTCGGGCAGGAAAATAAATGCTGTAATTTCCACCAACAAAGGCAAGATGTTCTGACACAGAACTCACACTGCAATCAGTCATAGTGCTACATACAAACACCTTTCCCACTTGCAGTCTTCATAAGTTACAGTCTGCCCACAACTGTACACAGCTGGCAATCTTTGTGCAATAGAAAGCAGAGGCCAGGGTAAAGGCTGCTGCTTGTTGTAACTGAGATACATGTCATGGGATAGTTTAAGACATTTCATTTTCCTTAGGCCCTGACAGCACAATTACTCCCTTCTACTCAGAAATTATCTCTTTCTTTAGATAGAGATTCCCTCAAATCCAACAGTAGGTGTAAGCAGTGCTGTATTTACGTTCTAAATCAATCAAAGCTCATCACTAAACCACATTTCCTACCCAGACTTTGCTAGTCTGCGTTGTACTTACCACCTAGGCTTTGTTTCACAGACCAAGAACTCTCTTCATTGTATTCAGATGAGAGACTCTACTTGCTATTTCATACTGTAAATTTCTGTGAATGACAAAGAAAAATACTAATAAATGGTATTCACAGGAAATATTGCACCACCTTATTTTTTGACCACATAAACAAGTCTTATGCTATTTTAAAGGTTAAAAGCTTTAAAATGGAATTAAAGTATTAGATGCTTAATCAACAAAGGAATATACTGCGTTTTATTCGAATGAATCTACAGAATTATGCAAGATCGGTGTTTTGAGAATATTGGTTTGTTAAGTGCTCTTTTTCAGTTACATGCTTGTTACAAAAGTAAATAGCATTAAAACTGACCACTGTACTTTTCATAGCAGCACTCTCACAGTAGCATTGCTGCTTCGTATATAAATTTTTCATGACAAAA
Organism: Heliornis fulica; assembly: GCA_013399135.1. NCBI lineage: Eukaryota > Metazoa > Chordata > Aves > Gruiformes > Heliornithidae > Heliornis > Heliornis fulica. The sequence goes on along the minus strand of VXBZ01005257.1, from coordinate 708,089 downwards.
AATACATTCTAAATTAATGAGCATTTTCACAAGCTTTTTGATAGATTTTTTTTCTCCTATTTTGCTTCTATATATTTTTAAAAGTTACTTTGTTTTTTCAATTTTCTGTTCTTTTTATTTAAAAACTTCCACTATTTCCCTTTTTTTTCAGTTAGAAAATGAAATCTGGGAAGTAAGAAAAGGCAAATGGAGAAATAACCACAAGCCACATTTCACTGAGTGAAATAAAAGCATATCTTAACTTTTAACGTGTGAGAATGAACTTAATCTTATCAAGTTTTTAAAGTCTCATTTTAGAACAGTTAAAAATACATCTGCAACTGTGTAATATCTGCAACTGTGTAACATCTCCAACTGTGTAACATCTCCTAGAAGGTACAGGAAAGCTTCAGAGTAAGAGGAGTCTAGCTACCACGGATATGGGGAGATAAAGCGAGAGTCCAATGCAGAGGCAACCAAGCATCTCTGCACACAGCCAGCCTGGAGCCAGCACGCCTGGCTGGGCCCTAGGCAGTTTCTCATCCAGGCAGTGCTCCTGGTAGCAGAAGTAGGGCACGGAGGCACTCCCCTGCATGGAGAGGCAGCCTTAGCCCCCATGAACCAGGCTACGACTCGCAGCTGTTTCTCCCCCAGATCTGAGGTGGACATCCCCACAGCAGGGCCACGCTGCTGCAGTCCGGCCGGACCTGAATCAATGCCTCGCCTGCGGGACACTCGCAAGTCATCTGCACCAGTGCGGGTATGTTTCAACCTATTTTCTCCCTGACTCTGGTGCCTTCCAGGGATCTGTGGCAGATCCGGGTGTCGGATAAAACCCGATCTTGCCAAGTCACATCCTCTGGGGCTGCGACCCCGTTTGAAAGGGCTGAGACTACGGCTGTCACTAACGGGGCTCATAAGGTCACGGAGGGTTTGTCAGCAGACCCAGCTCTGACAGAGCCGAGCGAAGGCAGCGGTTTCCAAGTCGGACCGTGGCAGGGCAAGACAGTTCCTTATGCACAAACGGCCGCTGCTTTGGTACAGCCTTGTATAGCCCAGCCCACTGCCTATCCGATCCTCCTCCCGGCGGCCTCCGCCCCGTGCCAGGCCGAGGTGGCGGGGCCCCGGCTGCCGGCAGCTCCCACCGGTGGCGGCAGGGCGGGTGGATGGAGGCGGGTCCCGTCCCGGCAGGTGAAGGAAGGGGCGGTCTCTGGGCGCGGCGGTCGCTGTGGGGTTGGGCTGTGGAGCGAGGATGAGTGGCCGGCGTGGTGGCTGCTGTTCGTGGAGTTGAGCCGAGCAGTGGTTGAGGTAAGCGCACTCTTATCACAGCGCTCTCCAGACGGGATCGAGGTGGGGGCGTTCCCGCTCCCCTCAGCCGCCCCTCGGGCGAGCCGCCGGCCCCCAGGCACGGCCTCTCTCCCTCCCGCCTGTGGGGTGCGAAGGGGCCTCGTGCGTGTCCCTGTCCTTCTTCCCGCCGCTGCGGTGCCGAAGGGCGCCGGGAAACGTCTCTGGTAAGTCACTGCGAGAAACTGCAGCTGCTCCACGGGAGAACCCTCCGGCCTGGCGTGAGGGCGTGCGGCCTCGCGGGGAAAGGCCCCCCTTTTCCCTCGCTGGGCTTCTGGCAGCATACCCGGCCTCGAGCCGTGTCCCTTGGCAGCCACTCGTCTCTGGGAGCATGGGCAATTGGCACCGTAGCTCTGGGGTAGTTGCCATTCCCATTGCTGTGAGGAGAGAGAGTGGTGGGGAGAGGCCCCATGTCTCCACATCCCATGTGCTGACACCTTCATTTCAATGCTGCTTTGGTTACGTGGGGGTGTAAAGTGGGTTGGAATGGGTTTGGCAGTGCAAGCCTATCTGCCTCTGTGAGGAGGAAAGGCTCTTTGGGGGGAATAATAGTGTAGGGGCTTTCCTTCAGGAAAGAAAAGATGTATTGCTTCCTCACATCTTGGGTGTGGAGCTGTGGTGGGAAGTTACTGCTGATTATCATGTTTCCAGTGATAATAAAAAAGGACGAGGCAAGATGTTTTAGCAATGAAATGTGGAGCATGAATGCATTTTCAACAGCATTTGCTTTAATGTTTTCATCTTCAAGTCCCTTCCAACTTGGAAGCCCCTTCATCAGAGGTCACACCGTCACCTCTGTCGAGGTTTGATGGTCCTGTTTGCCTACGCATGTAGGCTCTGTGCAAACTATGTGCTGTACTTTTTGTATCAGTGGAGAACAAGGACACCTGGCATGCGTTTATTTAATTTGTCAACTTTTATCCAACAAGTGCCCAGTGCAAATTGGTGGCAACTTATAATACCGATAGCCAGAATGAGTTGAGATGATGGAGAGATGTCTCCCCTCCTACTGTTTTGTCTGCTAAGACCGCTTTTCTGTGGATCTTGATGCTGGCTGTCAAAAAAAAATCTGTGAAGAAAGGTAAGTAGTGGGACTGAACCAGCTTTGTACTTTGTCTGACTCCATGATTACAAAGTGATGTTGCAAAGTGGATGTCAAAGAGCCTTTCCAGCTGGTGCATGCACTCTGGCTGGCCTGTGCACAGGCTGGACTTCAGATTCCTGTGCAAAATTTGTTGTATTAAACTGATATCTTTCCTACTCTGAAAAGCAAATTTACACTTTTACTTTATAGTGTTAGTGTCCTAGGGGTTATTAAACAAATCCAAATCTGAATAATTACACACCTCTTCTGTTTATTTGTAGTTGTATTTGTGCAGGAAATATAGAGCTGGAGCCTCCGTAGTTTTTCATTCATGTATATCTTTCATGCTACAGATGAAAGTTTAATTAACCTGTTTTTCTTTTAGGCATAACACATAATACTTTCTCTTCCTGTGACTGTATTTTGGAGCTATCTTGCTGTTGCAAGAGAGCTGATTAATAGATACCCTTTGCCAATATTCCATTACTGAGGAGTCAGTATTGGGTCAGCTTAGCAGTGGGTTGAATGCTGTTTCCTGTTTGTAATTTCTTTTGTTTTAAAATTTCCCAGCTCTCTATAAACTCCTCTGCAAAGGTTGACAAAATTCATGCTAAAGCATCCAGAAAAGCAAGAGGTTTTTTAAAGTTATAAAGGAGGGACATACAGGGAGACCAGTTCTGGAAAACGTTTAAAGTTTTCAAACCAGTAAGATTGAATCCACCAAGCTAAATTCCTGCAGGCACCTCAGGCAGTGCTGTCTGAGTGAGAATTCTTGTTTGAGACCAATTTGATACACTGACTGTGAATTGATAAGCTCTCACAGACAGATGAAGTCCCAGTACTTTTAAGAACAGACTTTCTATCTAATATTGTTGTTAGAAAATTTAGTTATAACAACAAGAAAAAAAAAACAAAACAACAAAAAACCACCCTGGGTGTGTGAAAAGTTTCTTCCAATTTCTATCTCAGTGGACATGGTGCAGTCTTGGATAGAAAACCAAACGTTCAGCCACTTTGGCAATGGAAGCTAAGTAGAAATGGAAATGCATTGAGAACACTTTACTTACTCTTCCAGAACTGAAACACAAACATAAATCACCAAAATTTAATACCAGGTGTAATTTTAGCTGTAGAAGTGCTTTTGACACTCAAACCTCAGTGGTTGCATTGTTTGCTTTTCACTCCATATGCATTACAGTACAGTAAGGTCATAGTTACAGAAGGGTATGAGTTTTAACTTGAAGGCACTGATTTAGTGGTGGTATATCTTCCAGTCTGTTTGATGTGAGATGTTAGACAGTGGGTTACTTAGGCTTTTGTCACATTATCCAGCAATTTTGTATGTTGTTTGGAATGCGCAGGCATTCAAGTATTGTGACAATTAATTGTTGCTGGCTTAAGCCCTGATCTTAAAAGTACTTGCAGATGATGTAAGTAACTGTATTATTTGTATAACTGTTAGTTTGTATCATGGTAGGATCAGGATCTTGGCATATTACATCTATTGGACTTTCCAGGAAAGTTCATACAAGCTCAGACTTTTGGCAGGATTGATGGATAGCTCTGTAAACAACGGTGAGAACTCATAACAATTGCCAGGGGATTTCCAGACTACATTGGTTTTGTTTAGATTTGAAACTACTGGTTGATACAATGATTTTTCCACAATGTGCTTTGTGCTTTGATGGGGATTTCTGAGGGAGGCCTGAAAATAACCTGCTAGGTGGCTACTCCTTTCTTGTGTAGCTAAGCATTCTTCTGCCCTTGTGGTTTTGGTTTTTTTTTTAAGGTAAGTTTATTCCATGAAGGTATTTCCTGGTGACATTGTTTCACGTTTGCTTTTCAACCTGTACAGCAGTAGAATGAACAGTGTCTGGAAAGGAGCTGCGAGTCAGGAAATCAGAGGGATTTACGACAAGCTTAAGATAAATGACTAGAGCATGTAATAGAATTGCTAGTACACTGTGCTTTTTATGAGCAATGTGCTGTCTCCACAGTATTTATCCAAGACCTGCTTGAAGATTTTTTCAGTCTTGCCTCTTCTCCATATACTGCTGTGTTGCATTTCTTACTTCTTTGTTGAAAGCGGCTTAAAGAGTCCACATTTCACTTAGCACATGCACAAATCTGGGAAATATTTTTCTCAAGGTATGGGATGAATTTTAAATAGGACAGTAGTTAGGGGGGAATGTGGAGACATGACTTCCAATGGACACAAACCTAATTGTTGTTCTCACCCTATCCTGAAATGCCAGTGTAACAGTAATAACCTATTTATTTTACTCAGCCAGCTCATTTCCAGTAATGACCAAGTTCTTTCTTATCTCTTTAAGGGTGTAGTTTTTGCAGTGATAACGCATATCTGAATATCTTTGGCAGAAAGATATTTAAATATGGTTTACAGGGCAGAGAAGGAATTACAGTCATTTAGAAATTGGACCTTGGAAATATTTACATCCTCAGCTTCTGCAAACTTTGGTTTTAGTACCACTGCCTGTTTTAGAGATTCCTGTTGTATCTTCCTACCATATTCAGAGGCTGCTTTTACCAGGCTGATTCAGGGACACCTGATCTATAGTTAAGGATCTCTAGAGTAGTTCTGGCAAATCTTAGCATCCTGGAAAGCAGACATTCTGGATCTGTCTCTTAAAACACTTGTAAAGAGCTGAGCTAGATACATGGTATGAAATAAGAAAACATTTGGCTAACTTTAGGAATAGATGATTGCTGAAATTTGTTACTGGGTTAGTCTTTGTATCTGTGGTTGCCCAGAGGTAGAGAAAGTAGATATTTACATCCTTACAATCTTATCTTTCCAGAAAAGCTACAGGTAAAACTCCAAGGTGGCTAGGGAACTCCTGTTTTCATCTTCTTTCTGTTTGATAATTTTCACTGTAAACTAGTTATGGTTAAAGCTTTCTGTATTTTTATTTATGCAGAGTTGCAACAGTGACCGACAAAATGCTTCATTAATCATTTATGATCTGGATCACTTCCATCCTAATGGAACAATAGGTACACTTGAATCATTAAGTCTGTTCTGCGTTCCAGGGAATGTGTATGTCTTTAATCCTTGTTCTTCTGGTGGTAATTTCTCAAAGAAGGACGTTCCCAAAAGAAGGACGTTCCCAATGCATCTAGCTCTGTATTCTTCATTTTTAAGAAGATAAACACTTTTTCATCATTAAATGCAACTGCTTTAACTTATAAAGAACCATGGAATTTGTTTCTTGTCATTGTAGACCATTTCCTTGGATATGACAGGGCAGAAAGACAGAGTCTTGGGTTTTGTTCTTTATAGTACAACTGACTCCATGTAGGCAGTGATACTGTATATTGTACTGTGTGAGCATTTAGGGATAACTGCTAATTCCTGCTAATTCCAAATGGGTTTATGTGGCTACAGAGACAGCATGGAAATGGCTTTCACTCTCTTGCAGAATGTCAGAAAACTTGATAACTGCACATAAATTTCAAATCACTTTACAGTCATCCATGTAAAGAGATTATGATTGTTGTTTCTTGATGTAGCAGACACAACTAAACTTTGTTTACATGTACATCATCATTGCCTTTTGACATGTATGCACAGAGGACTTGTGTATATCACTGTAAAACACTTAATTGATATTCTTGATTGTTTCAGTGCAAGGATATGTATTACAACCCTAGAGAAGAAAGCTATCAAACACATTTAACCAAGGCTTTTATTTCATTATTCCTTCAGCTTTACCGTAAATGAGAGTACTAGGACAAACTCGGATTTATGCCTTCAATTGTGAACTCACCTGTAAGGGCTCTTGAAACAGGACATATTTCATTCCAGGTGGCTTCCTCAAAATATGAAAATGGAATTTCCACTGGAACTTGTATGGGAGCAACAGCTAAGCAAATTATCAGCCTTAACAACCTTTTTAAAATCTGGTGGCCATACAGAGTACCACTTAACTTTCTGTGAGCATCAAGACACTGATAGAATTCTATTCTTTTTGGTGAAGGTCATGAATGAGGTCCCTAAGAAGAGGGAGTTGTATACATTTTAAGCAAGTGTTTATTATTCACTTTCTTTCAGGGTGCATGCACTATATGTTTTAAACCTTTACATGAATTGGAAGGGTAATGTGCTGTTTTAAAAGCCCAGAAACTAAAATCCTGTACTATAGTAGCTGGAGCCTTAAAAGAAGCGAGACTTTAATTTAGTCGTTGGCAGCATTCAGTACTACTTTTATAAAGTAAATAAGCATGCCTTTCTTTTGAACACTTTTGCAGAGTTCACAGTTAATCAGATTATTTTGGTTCTCAGAGTTTGAATTCAGCTGAAGCATAATTTTACTCAGTAAAGGAGTTAAAGGAGTAAACTTTTCAGGCTTGAGCAGCTGCCTTTTGTCACGTGGGTTGGACTCATTTTGTCAGGGTGTAGTCAGCCTTTCTTCAGTGTGTTTACTTTTGTTTGTTCACGTTCTCTGCCCTTCTGCCCCATATGCAGTAATGGTACTGCTGTCTTTTCATGTTGTCAGCATACTTGAGGGGGTGGTCTTTGGCTTGAGTCTTCAGTCAAACATGGTTGATTTTTTTTTTCTTGATGAGTTTTCTTTTTCTTCTTTCTTTTACAAATCAATGGTGTGAACAGAAAGGCAGGAGGTAGATCTTAGCAGTTTTTAACTGTGCTGTGCAGCAATACCACAATATACTTTTTGCATATATGGAGCAGTATTGCAGTGATGCTAGAATTCAGTCACTGTATCAGTTTCAGTGAGTTTAAGAAACCCCACACTGACACTAGCTGCTCACACCTAAATCAGAGGAGGATTGGCAATATATAGTCCAGGCATCTATTAAAGGACTCTGTTCTTAGCATTGGCTATTGGTATTTAATAATACTGTTCACTGCTTGTCTTACAGTGAACTGGTAAATTTCTAGCACCCTGACTTAACACTGGTTTCATCAAGTTCCAGTTAAATTATTAGTCCCAACTTGTTGTAGCAAACCAGCAGTATTTTGGAGTTTGAATTATTTTCCTCATTCTTGCTTCTGGCAGTATTTGGAGAGAAAAGCCTGAGAGTCCAATGGCACCAGTGTACGTGTCTTGAACTGTTGCTACCTGAGATCTTTATTTGTCTAAGTGTTGAATAGAGGGAGAAATGATGGGAAGCATGTGGCAAGACTCATCATGAAAGGTGATTTACACATAACAGAGACATGACTAAAAGCAAAAGATTTCTTGGGAGTTTGAAGCATATCCAAATAAACAAGACAGAGAATGGTAGAAGGAAGTAGGAAGATTTAGGATTCTGAGATTTAGAACTTGTGTGATTAAAAAAAGAAATCCATACTGGGTGATGAACCGGTTTTCACAGGACAAGAATGTGAATTTAGATTGGGCTTTGGTGAATTGAACTCAATTATTACTGAGTGTAAATGTACTACTTCATTGTTCAGATTAGCCACTTGAACCTGCAACTGAGCTGCATCTTTTGGTGTTATTCCCCTTTAACAGATGTAAGTGATGTCAGGTCTAGTTTAGGTGGCAGTCTTTCCATTTAGATGAACCACGAACTTGTGCTATGCAATTTAATAATTAATCCTTAACAAAAACAAGACTTAATTCTAAATGTTCTTAAATTGAGATAACTTTAAATAACTCCAGATTTGTCTTGTAATAGCATTGAATTTTTCATTTAAAGACATACAAAATAAAAACCAAGAATCCTTGGAGAAGGGAAATCTTCATACATCAGTTTCCACTTTCATGTTTGGTTTTTCTCCAGAAAAATAAGCTCCCTACTCTACAGGAGAACTTTACTTTGCTAAAATCAGTTACTGACACTTCTTTATTTTTATTTATTCAGCACTTTAGAAGAGCATCTCAGATCCTGAAACAGATTCTAGGAAGTGTAAAAAATGTGTTTGTCATTTTCATTTTTTCATGTAATTACTGCTTGGTAACAAAAAAAAAGAAGAGGTGGAAGTAGATAGTGTTGTGAATACCTCAGGTTGTCTACTGAAGTGTGGCTGGTAAGTTAAAAAAAAAAAGTGGTTTGGTAGGAAGCTTTGTTTCCCTGTTCTATTTTTAACTTCAGTGACTGTAATGATAGACATTAATCATCATTTTGGAAACAGTCATTTTTATAAATATTTGCATAGTTTCCTATTAAATAAATGCTAGTCTGCTGAGGTGGGGAAAAAACACTCTCACATGGAGTTTCAGAGTTTTGGGGGGTTATACCCTGTTAAATATGTAGAAGTAGAAACTAGGTTTGATCTACAATTTGCTCTTAATGTTTGTATGTAAATCTTACTCCAAGTTAAAATTTCTTTGACATGGTCCTTATGTTTTAGTAGCATCTTTAGTAGCTCACATTGTACTTGTTAACAGTCTGATATGAGTGAGGGACAATGTCTCTATTGGTGTGTTTGTAAAACTTGTTTCAACTCTTCTATAAGGTTTGGTTTAAATACCACATCTGTATAAATTTCACCTCAAAGTCTACCTAGTTTTCCTTAATTTCAGCAGAAGATGCTTGCATCCATCTACGTCCTGAGATTTACATTCAAACCAGAATGTAGTTAACCTTCAGAGCAAGTTCCTACAACCAAGCAGCAGAGGCTTATACTATTAGGCTCTAATCTTGTGACAACCCTACTAAAGAGAGTAAATCATTACCTTGATGTTGCTTAACTGTAATTCTATTACAACATGTCACATAATTCTTTGTTTTTTGTACCAGGCTGGAACTTGTTTGACTCTCTGAAGAGATCACAGTATTACAGCTGCAAGATAGTTATTTCCTCAAGTGGGAGCTTATCTTACCTCATAGCTCTGCAGTATGATCTTATCACAGAGATGGCATAGGCTGTTAGTGAATGTTGTTCCTTCACTAATCCTAAACCTTTTACACAGACCTAACAATTGCACTGTTTTGACCAAGGCTATGTACTGAAGTCAGCTTCTGACTTTTATTTATACTGTTAAGTCTGTGTATCTAAAGTGTACAGTTTTATGTAAGAACTAGACTTCTTTTCATTGTTTTCTGTACCTTCCTGTATTCCTGGTAGGATTAGCAATTTTTTTGTCTGCTTTCTGTCTTGATAATAATGTAGCGAGAAATCTAGCACAAAGAAACCTAGACTGTGAGCCCACAGATCTTACTGACAGGTCAAAGGCTTACAATGAGCTAATTCAAGACTGATCTCATCTGTGAACTCAACTAATCAAAATGAGGCACTTTGAGCTATGTTTGAGCAAAAGTGACCTGACTTGCACAGTTGCTGAAATCTGCAGCGGTTAATCACATTTGATCAGTCAGGCTTAAACATTCAAGCTTTCCACTGAAATTTTTCAGTCACTTGTGAGTGGAGTGGGATTTCTGTAACAAGAAAAATGTACATGTTGTGTGGATTCTGTTGTCAAAGTGGGCATACCATGCTAGATAAATACTTCATGTGTGAATGTGTGTTTTTGGGGAGGGACATTTGGAAGGAAAAGAGGAATATTTTAAATAAATTTTTATTGTTTAAACTAAGAGAACAGAGATAACCTAACTATCCTCTAGCTGCATAGAGGAAACTATTCTGTTGAGTGGACCCTCAATAAGTTTGCAGATGACTAATTTGGGTGGGAGTGTTGGTCTGCTTGAGGGTAGGAAGGTTTTACAGAGGGATCTGGACAAGCTGGATCAGGAGGCCAAGTCCATATAGGTGGGTGTTGATCCTCTTCTTCCAAGTAACAAGTGATAGACAAGAGGAAACAGCCTCAAGTTGTGCCAGGGGAAGTTTAGGTTGGCTATTAGGAAAAATTTCTTCACTGTACTATAGCAGGCTGCCCAGGGAAGTGGCTGAGTCACCATCCCTGGAGGTATGCAAAAGACATGAAGACGTGGTGCTTATGGACATGATTTAGTGGTGGACTTCACAGTGTTGGTCAGTGGTTGGACTCAATGATCTTGAAGGTCTTTTCCAACCAAAATGATTCTATAATTCTATCTGTGGGAAGCTGTTATGGGAAGAAGTAACAGTGAAATTGTTTTTTTCCTCTGAACTCAAAGCCTCAGTGAGTCACTTCTCCCCTCTGCCTCCTTCCAGCCTTTATTTCTGTCCCTGCACAAATATCACAGCTTTTGTGAAGATGGTTGTAGCTCAGAAGCACACTGAAGAGGCAAACTGGAGTGTTTAAAGTGGCAAATTGAAGCATTACCAGAGGAATGTGAGAGTTTGCTGAATCTCGCATCTTTTGCTTTGAGGTGCAGATGAACTTTCAAGTAATGATGGAAACAATGCTGATAAAACTGAATACCATAGTTCCCAGTGTACATAGTACTAAATGATATCAAAGCAATTAAGTCCAGAAACTATCTGTCTTATTGGCACTATGCCTGCCGTGTCTCTGCTTCCAGGCTGTTTCTTTGCAGCTGCATGGCATTCCTACTCCAATAGCAGAGAGCAGTAATGTTTCTCCTCATCTCTGCTTGCCTGGCAGCTCTTCTGAGCTGGCAGATGCTGTGNTGGGGTTCGGGGGGGGGGAGGGTGGCAGGTGGGTATAGAAGGATATCTTAGTGGAAGAGGAGGGTGTCACTGTGCTGCTGATGCCGCTTGTGTGCTTGCAGCTTGTCCCCCAGCAAAATTGAGTTGGCAGGTGGCAAGGGTTTAATGACAAATCTCTTAATTACTAGAAATGTACTAACCTCTGATCTGATGGGCTGCAACAGTATCATGCTACTTAAGAAGCTCACCACTGGGCTGTGGAACATGGAGACAGGTCTCTGCCACATTTCATAGCAAAGACACTGCTGTAAATCCCGTTTTGCACTTTCTTGATAAACAGCCTGTCAACCAAGTGCCACTTCCTTTGTAGGAAGTTCCCCTACTCTGGTCAGTCTGGAGTATTTTTGCTTTAAATTTTTTGTTTAGCAAACTTGTGCTATTCCTTTTCATCCTGGAGTGTTCTTTTCAATTTCATATAGTGAAGAGCAGATTAATTAGATGAGTGGATCTACGCCTATGCCATTTCTACCATTCTGGTCAACATGCTGTCATTTGGCTGTCACTTGTTCCTTGTCATTTTTGTAACCCTAAGGAGATGATGGTCTGTCAGTATGGTAGGATTTTGCTTTAAATGTGCTTGCTGGTCAGTGTTAATTGAGAAGGTAGGTGAAAGAAATGTACCTCACATATGAATCTGGAGTTGTGAAGTGTCATTCTTACCTTCTTATGGAAACAGAAGTTGTGAGAAAGCTTTGTGCTCTTTTTCTCACACAGGCTTTACAAGTTGCAGTAGTGGTGTTGACTAGTTTTCCTTTCCATTTTTTAGTTTCTTGCTGTTGAGTTGTACGGTTTTTGTGCACCTTGTGGGTAAAGACAAAATATTAACTTGGCCTGATATTCAGGCATGTGTCCACATAAAAAGTAAATACAGCCTTGATGTATTCCTAATAATCCTGTGCTAATAAGAAGATAAACTATATCGCCATTTGCTATTTAACCCTTGAGACCTAAGGTCTGATGGGTTTATGTTGCACGTTCCAACAACATCACCTAGAAAAAGGAAGGAACTCATAGTAGAATGAAAATGATTGAGGATGGTGTTCTGTAAAACAGCCAAAATATCAAAAGCAATGGTGGGTCTTGGAGAATCAAATCCTTGTTATTTCTAACCGAACCAGTTACATCTCTGACAAAGTGGAATGGAAAATTATACAAAAACAATATAGCATTCCAAACCAGCAAAGTCTTCAAGTTTTAACATTTCAAGGTATACAGTTGACCTGGTCTCTGCTGAGATAATTTCCTTTATAGTAGTTAGTATGGGGCTGTATTTTGTATTTGTGCTAAAAGTGGTGTTGATTATATAGACATACTTTTGTCATACAGGGACGTGTTTGTTGTTGCTGATGAGTGTTTGCACAGAGTCAAGGTCTCTTCTGCTTCTCACACTGCCCTGCCTGCAGGAGATGGCTAGGGTGCACAAGGAGTTTGGAGGGGACACAGCCGGCACAGCTGACCCTACCAGTGAAAGGGACATCCTTGATGTCATGCTCATCTTCTAAGGGGCTTGGGGAAGAGGAAGGATTGCCGGGGGGGTGGGGGGACAGGGCAGTGTTTGGAGTGATGGTATTTTCTTCCAAAGTAACTACTAAGCATGGCGGAGCCCTGCTTTCACGGAGATGGCTGAATGCCTGCCTGCTGACGGGAAGCATGGAATTAATTCCTTGGCTTGCTTTACTGTGTGTGTGGCTTTTGCTTTACTTATTAAACTGTCTTTATCTCAACCCACGGGTTTTCTCACTTTGACTCTTCTGACTTGCTCCCCCATCCTGCTGGGGAGCAGTGAGTGAGCTGCTGCATTTGGCTTAGCTGATGGCTGGGGTGAAATGACAACAGTACATAGCAGGGACTCTTTCAAGATGAATTACGTATTTTTTAGTCTTAATACTTTCTAATGTTCTCTATCCTTTCTGATTTAAAGCTTATTTTTCCACATGCAATTAATCTATATTGCAGTCCTTACACATATTATTTTTGATTGTGCCATGAAAGCTGCTGTTACTCTGGTAGACTGCACAGGAGAGGAAGTGGCACTGGAGCAATAGCAGTGAAGCACAATGATTTTGTTTTTCCTTTCCTGTTGTCCATTTAAAAACAAAAGAAAAGAAAGCTTTTTACCAACTTAATACAATTATAAATGTCATACTTACTATAGGAATATGTCAGGCTTGATTTCTTAGAGTGAAGTGGGACTAATTCCATTGACCCAATTCCGTCAGTTTCCTTTGTGCAAGTGAAATCCAGCTTCAGCTCTTCATTGTGTACAAGTGACACATTTAAAATGCCTTAAGGATATCTAGACTGTGTATAGCAGGAAGATAATATTCTAAATATTGTAAAACTACTTCTGGAAATGTTATATGTTCCAGAGGTAAGAGTAAATTTTAGTTTTATGGAGTACCAAAACTTGGAAATGAAAGAATGCTATATGAACTTACTGGAGATAAGGCAGTGTACAAAACTTAAGTTTTTGGAGGTCATAAAGAAGACCTTATATCATACCCTTATAACAAATTCATGTCTATAAGGAGTCTGGCTCTGATATTTTGAAAGAGCTTTAAAAAAAAACCAAGATAACAAACAACACAAAACCTTTTAAGAAAGAATGGTGCACAACTGCAGTGTATTCCTTGTAGCTCATCTTGCTAAGAAGATTAGTAGGGTTGCTGGAGCTTGTTACATAGACCATTTATTTAGAGCTGTATAGTTATGGATATTTTAAATATATTTATTTATACTGTGTGCAATTAAAAAAAAAACCCCAAAACCAAAAACAACCAAACTATTTTGGAAGTGTAAAGTCAGTAGGTCCATGAGTTAGCCAAATGTTCTTTGGAACAGCTTTGATATGACCATAGTAATGGAAAGAGCCAATAATGCTGTTAGATGCTTCAGAAAGGATTTGGAAAGAATTGAGTTCTCCTAGATAGGATAGGTTAAGAGGATGATGCCTAGAAGCATCTTCAAATTAAAATGGGGAGGGGTGGAGGAGGGAAATAATCTAACTGGACTGTAGAGAGTATATAAAGAAAAGCTCTACGGTTCTGCTATATTCTGACTTTGACTGGAATAAGTCCTTATGTCTAAATTTATAAAAGAAGAATTGGTGGGAAGGTAATGGGAGTATTTTTTGAAATGAATTTTGTAGTTTACAGACTTTTTTGAGCAGTTTATGGGACAACAGGAAAGGCTGTGTGGAGTTAGATCTGAGGAGTGTTAATAGAATAATGTAAGAACTGGGCAAAGATACAAAATATTCTTCCAGTATAAAAATTTGCAACTCAAGGACTTGCTGGTGTCATTTGAAGTGCCAGAGACTGCGATCTTGGAGTATGAGATGGGTTTCTGTATTTCTAGTTTCTCAATCACTTTAGTAGGCTAGGTGCATTACAGATTTATTTTCTTTTGTTTATTTGTTTTGTGGTGGTTTTTTTGGTGTGTGTCCCCCTCTACGAAACAGTAAAGACAGCAACTCTACAAGGGTTTTGATTTACATGTGCAGTACCACTAAATCCACATCCTTTGTTTTCTGATGTCTTTTTCCCAGGATGAGTTAACCCTTATAAAGGCTTGTTTTACAAGACTGGTCCAAAAAAGGAGGTGATTTGAATGTGAGAGTTAAGTGATGCCAAGATCAGATGTATAGCAAGGATCTAGAACTTGTGTTTCAGCTCTTTGCCTTTGGCCTACCTTACTGTAAGTGTAGCAAACACCTGGCAGCATGTTGTAGAGATTTTGTACCTCTTGTGAAATGTTTCTGCAAACTGGCACTATACCAGTAATATATTTGATTAGGCAAAGTGTGATTTGTGTTGTAAAATAAGAGTGGTGTTCCCATCTCATGAAGTATTACATATGGATGCCTTATGTACTTGAAAATAGAACTGCGTTAACTCACTTTTGAATGCAAATCTACAGCTATTAAGGTATAGGTCAATGTTGGTCTAACTTTTTTTTTTTTTTGGGTAATTCTTCCATAAAATACATGATAATATAAGCTGGTTTTGTCCATATTGTCTTGTAGAGGCCCACTGCATTTGATTATAGATTTTTAGGGTTACATGGTATGAAATGACTGTTCCCGCTAGTTCTCCAAATTAGAATTGTTTCCTGTAGTCGTTCTGGCACAGCCTTGCAGTGTACATTTGTTTTTACTTTAAAATGTTGACCTAAAATCCCAACTACACGTGATCAATCTGGTGGTTATAATTAAATTCAGCTTTTGCATAAAGTAAGTATGAGCTTGTAGAAATTCTTCTTTCCAGTGCATGTTTAAAAAGAAAAAAAGAAAAACAAAATCCCTTAATAATGAAATACATGGTTGCATTAAATACTGATTATCATCACCTGTGCTGCTACCTATTCCAGTCCTTTAATTTAGTGTTTTCAGTTGTATAAGGTACTTATGCCTTGTGACATCTTTTAGAGAAGTCCCTGTCCCGATTTAAATGGGAACAGCCATTGGAATCAGAATAAAGATATCTTGTTTTGTATACCTATTTGCTTCCATGAGGTTTTGAGCACAAGGAGCTTCAAAGCTGTTGGAGTTGGGGACAGCCCATCAGCAATACTGTCCAGTGGGGCCTTCTAGTTCTATAAATTTCACTTGCATGTTTATTGGTTTATTTTGATATTCTGGTTCCTGGTCACAGTTGGTCTAGGTCCAAGCATGAGAAGAGCAAACTCTGAGATGCTTCATTGCATCATTTCTGTGTTGTGAGGCAGTATAGAGCGAGTTTTTGTGGTTTCACTTTGTCTTTTGAATTGTATCAGTGTCTTTACAAGCAAAATAAAAATAGGAAATGTTAGTCTCGTTTTGTTTTCCCAGGTTTTGAGAGAACTTGAGCTTCCTCTTTGGTGCTGGCTGCAGCCGCTGGCCTGCCGAGGTGTATCTCTGTAAATAGACGTTTACAACAGCCCGCCAGAAGAGGGACACGCAAGCTTGAAGGACTCATGGATGACACAAGCAAATGCTGCTTCTATAGCAGGGCTTGCTGAATTTCTTCAGCATTCCATTATAGCTCGTTATTTGGGCCAGCGACAGCGTTTATAAATTTAGTCATTGCAGTTTTTTGCTGATAGACATTTAAAAGGACTTTCTCTGTAGGCTTGATTTGTTGTTTTGTTTTCGTATCCTGCTGCAGGAATGTTTTAAAAGGGCTTATATTCAGTATTTTTTCTGTTTGTTGACTTGCATGTGCACTCACATTAATTTTTGTTAACTTTCAGTAGTAGTCTTGAATGAAGTTTTGCTAGTCTTGTACAAGTACAGTATAAAATGAACTGATGTATATTGTATGTCTTGCCAAAATGCTTTAGTCTCTGAAATGGCAGAAAATGTTGAACACAAGCGTAGGCCTCTCAGGTGGCTTTTTGGACTTTCTTTTTTTTCCTCTTGGACTCTTGTGTTCTTTAAATTGATTTAAGCAAAACTCAGGAAAAAAAGAAAAACAGAAAAAAAATTTCCTAGCAACAGACTTAACTTTATGGCAAAAATATTTGCCATAAAGTTAAACTATATGGCAAGACATTTGCTGGTTAAATATGTGTATCAGATATGATTTTTAATCAGTAATGGATATTTGACTCCCTCTTGTAAATATCTAATGGCCTTTATTTAGATGTAGCTTTTAGTAAAGGTCAGTGGTCTGCCAGCTTAATTGCTTACAGGTGTTTTGACATGTAAGCAGAAATTAGTTTGTAGTCCAAGAATGCCTCCTAAATTATCATTTATGAGTACATTAGTGATAGATCACAAACCAGCCTAGCAGTAGAATTGTTTCAACTGTAATATCTTAAACTGAAAACTTCTGCCAAGGAAATAAATACTTTGTGAAAACTCCCACTTTAAGTGTCTATGTACATTAGCGGAAACTCCCTTTGCAGCTGTCTGTGGCACAACTGTGCAGGAATGGGACTTGGTCAGTCATGTTTGTACTTCTGCTTAGTTACGTGATTGATTTTTTTTTTTTTTTTTTAAACTGTGGTCTGGTTTAAGTTGTTCTACAAGCACTAATGAAAGATACCACTTAATCATGGCATTTACAGCCCTTCTTACAAGGACTGTGTATTTAGGTAAAAGTTAAAAGGAACAAAGAACCTGCCTGTCTAGTTTGAATAGTAAGTGAGAATGGAAGACTTGCCTTGGTGACGTGTCCTTGAATTTATTTTAAAGAAACATGATAAACAGCAAAAAATGGTTAAGAACTTGCCTTCTATTTGAAGTGTTGCTTATACCAAATGTTACTGGTATGGTTGGTCTGGCATAGACTTGAACACTCCTATACAGCTTTGAGGGGCCTTTTGATTTAGTAGAAACCCCTTAAATTTTACTTGGAAAGCTACTCATAAAATTGCCAATACAGAATATTATGCTAAGATAGCTGTACTGGCTTAAATTCAATCCTTATTTACATCAGCATGAAGTTACTTTTTCAAGAGCGTCTGTTAAATGATAATGTTCTTATATTGAGAGCTTGCAGAAGGTTCTTCTCTTCCAGTTGCACAGGGTGATTTGATTTTTACAAGCTTTGTGTGTACTGCAAATGCTTTCTGGTTGTACTCTGGTCTACAGATATTTGAGCAATATGTGACATGAACCATGTCCAAAAATCAAAGTCAATATATCATCTTCTAGGACTTGTGCCAAGCTGTTTAGTGAAGCAACCAAGAAAAGTTACAACTTTGCTTTAAAATGTATATGCTTTTTTCTCCTCAATATGCCTTATTTATTGCATACCACTTCTGGCTGGCTTTTTTAAAGTTCAAGCCAGCAATATGGCTGTAGACGTTCAGAGCTTAGAAGCAGTGGGGTATTAAAAAAACCTCAGAAGCTTTTTGACCTGAAGTTTCTCATTTTTAAATTGAATATATATTATCAAGGCTTCAGCTACTTTTAAAAATATATGTAAGTAAATATTTTATTAAGTCTTTTTCAGCTCTTCCTAAGTAAGCTAAATGAAGAAGTGATAGCTGTAGTTTAAAGGATAGGAATTGTTTTGTCATTAAAACAAGTGGTTTTTTTAGAAAGTTCTGGTCTTTTTTTCTCTTCTTTGTTGCTGATTTTATTATTTTATTTTTGTATTCTGCAGGTCACCCAGCAGAAGTACTTCAGATGCATGGTTGTTTATATTTTCCACAGGACTGTCTTACCTAGCAAATGAAGGATTCAGGCAAGTAATTTACACTTGCCTTTTTACAGTCTGCAGTTGTGATGTACACAGTTGACAGATACATCATCTCTCAGTATACTGGATATGTTTCCACTGTGATCTAGAAACGTTGAACTAAACTTGTCTGGGATAACTAATAAGCTAATAAAACATATAATCATCTATTGCTGATTCAAGGTCATTGAAGTCAGGAAAGTTTCAACAGAATGTAGCTTTATTTAATTCCTTGCTGTACCTTGCTGGCTTTTATGGAAATATATATGAACTCTTAAAGCGTTCTGACTGGAATGTGACTACTGAGCTGACTGCTTGCTGCAGCTGAAGGAAAGTGGTTTTCATGGTATTTTAATTTTGTTGGTTGTTTTAATTTTTCTGCCTCATCTCTTGCTGTGCTCTTCTTGTGCTGGTGTGGTTTTTGGTTTTGGGTTTTTTTTTTGTTTGTTTGGGTTTTTTTTGTTTTTTTTTTTCACAGTCCATTCTTGCAGTTTCCTGTAAATTGGTCAGCAAGAGGAAGCTCTCTTGCTGCCGAGGCGAGTAACTACTGAATTTAGACAGGCAGGCAAGGACAGCATGGCACTAGATGTATGTTTTACTGCTTTGCTTTCCATTGGCTGAAGATAAGGAGCAAGAGCTGTTCCCAACAACAGCAGAAATGATCGGCTGACTTACTCAGACAGTGGTCCTGCTGGAATTAAATCCAAGTGTTGTTTTCTGAATCTTTGTTCCTTCCTATTAAGGCTATCTGAATGCATTCTTGTAATGTTAAAGAAATGCAGGTTTTGAGTGAAATTCTCCCTAGATTAGCTTGGTGCAAGGCTACTTCTCACCACAGGTTTTGTAGAGACAAATGAAGGTTAGTGGTCTGAAAAGTATATAACAAAGGTTATTTGCAAAATTGAATTTTGTGTTGTGAAGAAGGATAAATTTAATTCTATTTCACTTCCCTGAAAGACATGTTTATCAAATTTATAAGGATTTCAGACTCTTTAGTTCCAATTTTTAAATTCTACCTCTCTGATTAGTGTTTGGTCTAGATGGTTAGTCTGAATTTTCATTCATCCAAGCCTGTGAAACATGTACATTTGTGTTGGGGATTATGGGTTTGTGTGTGTGTATGTTCCTCAGTGGAACACCAGCTTTTATGAAAAGCACGCATTTATGAAATGGCTTCCATTCTAACTGTGACCATCTTGACAGTGTTGGAAATAACCAAAAAAATCAAAAGAGGATCCTGGAACTTGAAGTATAAATTCTGTATTTATGAGTGCTTAAGTGAAGAAGGAAAGAGGACAGCATGTTAGAGTGGAAAATGAGTACTTCAGGAAAATGTGTTGGATAAATGAGACATAATTAAACGGAGACTCTGGAGGCCAAAGAGTACTGTAATTGTGGAGTTTGGAGGGGGAAATCAAGACTTAGATGAGTCAGATCAGAAAAGGTAAAGAGGAACTAATTATTTTTTCCAGTGTTACACATATTCAACTGCTGCTATTTTGATTGTAGGTTGTTGGTTTGGTTTTTATGTTTGTTTTACTGAGGTAGAGATAAAGGTTGAAAAGTGGGCAATTCAAAATTAGAAAAGTATGCTTAGGAAGCAGAGTACTGGGGAAGGAAAGATTGATTTAAAGCATTGTGTGTTAATGCTTAAAGTCTAGACTGGTCACTGATATTGTGGCAGGTAAAGCAGGTGAATTTAATTCAGAAAAGGCTGAGATGTAGTTCTCTTTATCAGATTTTCCACACAGAAAAGATGTAAAGCAAGCCACTGACACAAGTAGGTATTGATTCTTATTAAATAGTGCCAGGATTTTGTGTTGATGTGCTGATCCTTTTAGGTAGCAGGTGTGTGATATTTATGGCCTGCTTCCCCTTCCAATATAGCCAGGCTATGGAAGGAGAGCAGATGGGTGCTGTATGGCAAAGACTAAGAACTGTTTTTGTAGGGAATAGAGACATGCCCAGTATTCAGAATGTTATTTTCTTATGTGCTTTGACTATCGAGTAGTTTACAGAAAGAAAAGATGTTATATTAAAAATTCTTCCTTGTATTTTGGAGTACAGATTCTTGTCCATTTCCCCAAAAAATATGTGAAGCAAGATGTTCTTGGCATATTTGTGTATGTAGGTTTTGTCCATTGTTCTGAAACTTGCTGGGTGTTTATATCTAATTTGATGTTTCTAGCCTGGGGTGTTGGTTAATTCCAGACAAAGTCGGTGAAACAACTGAATCCTCTTAAGAGCTCCATAAGTGTAGAACAATGGCATTTGTTCATCATCAGTTTGTGTTACTTGCTCCGTAGAATTGTTGCACTTGCACTGTGAGTGTCTGGGGTTTTAATTTTATTGCCTGTTGCTGTTTGCAAAGCAACAAGTGTACGGGCAAGGCTTGCTCTAAAGCAGATACGTATACTGCATAATCTTTCAAAATGCCCGGGTTTAATTTCTTGGGTTGAAGAGAGAAGGACAAACTCCAGCTTGAGTAAAGAGAGATTAAATACCACAGTTCTGTGGTGCAGTGCCTGTATGTGAAGTTCTTCAGAAGCACAGGCAGCATTTCTGAGCTGTGCTTCTGTGGGTGTGAGAGCCTGAGAATGCCACAAGAAGAAAAAAAAAAAAGGACTTTATTTTTCTTCTAAGGGAAAGTAGTGAATCGATTCACCTGGAAAGGTGAATAGGAAGCAAGTGAACTCTAGAAAATCCCCTCTGCTTTCTGGCTCACTAGCTGACGGTTTGAGGTATGCAGGGTTTGATTTATAACCTCTTTGGAAAGTTGGGAAATCTGACCAAGATAGTGCTGCCCACTAACACTGAGGGGAACAGGAAGTGACAAAGGAAACAAGTCATTGCCTAGGCGTCCCTTTTGGCCACAGAGCAGTGCAGATGCACAAGCAGTTGGGGCAGAGTTTCTTTTCCTTTTGTGTGTTGAGCATACAGCAGCTATCACAGTCACTTTCAACAGTAAAACTCAGAACGAGGAGAAGTGCAGAGATGTTCCTGACATGCCTGAGAGGGGTCATAGCTTACTAATGGCTCTATCATCACAAAGGAAGCAATCATTCAGTGAATCTGTCAGCAGAAGAACTATGTGTCGGTCAGGCATGGTCACCAGGTGAGTTGTGTGTTTGGTTTTGTATTTCTGTCATCTTCTCTTTCAGGTAGAGCTGACTAAAACCAAATGCAGAATATTGTACCTGCAGTGAAATATTTTTAGCTCATGCAGAAAATTCAAGGCTGAAGAATTGAAGGGGGAAGAGATGAAGTGAATGTTGGTTGAAATATTTACCAGAAAAGCAAAGGAATTTGAAGCAAGTCAAACTGAATAAACTTAGAACAGTATATCTCAGTTCAGCTTAGTTCTCTGTTCCCTTTGTCCTGTAAGAGTTATTTGACTTCACAGTGTTTGTACTGTGCTCTTGATCCTCCTGAGAGACTGTTGTGAAAGTTGCTGTTAAAAGTATTAAAAAATGAAATCTGTAACAAAAAGGTAGGAAGAGATTTTTTCAGGAGTGTTTTTTTTTCAGAAATACTAGAGGGTGGTTAATAAATAGAAGAGACTTCTGAATGTTTTGCAGAAAGAAGTTTTAAGAAAAGATGTTAAACATCTACATGGTTGAATCGGAGAACTAGTTTTTGTTCAGAATCGCTGAGAGCACATTGAGGAAGCTTTTATTGTTCTATGAAATGCTGCCTCATTTTTGGTTAAGCCTTCTATAGAGACTGAAACTTCAGTCTCCCTCTGCGTTATGCGACAGAAATACATTTTTATCTGTAAATTTTGTGTTACATGCCTAAGTTATACATTCAGAAGGAAGCTAGTACCTTGCTTTGCTAGGCTTTACTTTCAAAATGGAATTAGAAGATTAGAAGTTAGGAGTTAAGGAGTTCTCAGATATAATGGACATAAAGATTCTTGTAACAAATTCAGATCAGGCTAAACTTTTGTACTGCAACTGGAGGCTGTTTATATTTGTTTTGGGCATGACTAAACTGGGCTGAGGGACAGACCATAAATATTATTGTAACAAGTAAAAACTTTTAATGCATCTTTTGTCGACTGTAGTTTGAGATGGGGGTGGTGTGTTTTTACGGTTACATACTGGAAGATGTGGAGATGATCACATCTACCATATGTTCTGCTGAAGTTAAGCAGGAACTGAGTTCTTGCAGCTCTTCCAGGATGCACTCCTTAGTTGAATCAGCTTGTATTTGCTTTAATTGGGTTGAACGCCAATAACTCTTGAGGCCAAAGGGATAAGTGTTTTTCCGTAATGTAATCCAGATTTTTAATGTGGCAGAACTTTATTTCTACTCGTGAAAGGACTTTTAGCCTGCAAAGTTACACCCTAGTCTCCAATCTAACTATTCTGCATACTCTGATCGATTAGGTTAAAAATACTTCACAGTTGTATTCATTTGCATGCTACACAATAACAGAAGTCTAATCTCCATCTGGAGTTTGAGCTTGGTAATAGTGTTGTGATTCAGAAGAAAATCATGCATCAGACTAGCATTATCTAGGTTACACAATAAAGTGTGTGTGATTTCTCTTTTTTTTCATGCTGTTGTGACTTTAATGGTACTTTCACAATCAGCTTTCTTTTATTTTAAAGTGTTTGAGAAAATTTCACTTGGGATAGATTTGGCTGACTTTATTGATAAAGTAACAATACACTACAAACTGGTTTGGTTTTCAGTCTGATGGGCAAGTTGGCTTGTATGAAGTAATTACAACAACAATTGTGTAAGCTCTGTATCGTGCTCAAGTGCTGACTGCACTGTTCTGACTTTCTGAAAGCACTGTTGAACAGTGCAGCAAATCCTATAAACTGCTGTTCCACCATTTCTCCTACTACTGTAAAGCCTGTCATCTCCCTCATAGGCATAGAGTTATGGGGATCATCTGAGAAACAGTGATGCCTTTCACTGTGTGCTGCCATACTCTTCTGGTTCAGCAGGGGAGAAGGTTGATTCAATAGCCACATGGATTTCAGGGCTCAGTGGTAAACTTAATTTAAAAATATGCGTTTAGACCCTTGGTGAGTGGGAAGAAGAGTAGTATGTAGTTATTACTGTGAGGTTGCACAAAACAATGGGTAAGTAATGTCATCTTCTTTTGTAACATAGGACTGACATCAGAAAGGGAGCATAGCTTGGCTCAGTTTGCACTTGGTGGGCCCTTGCTTTTAAGTTCTTGGTCAGGTACATGGAAGAGACTCTGCTTATACACATGGGATGAAAATGTGTAATGGGGTCTCTGGCTTGTAGTGCGAGAGTGTTAACTGCTTAAGAAACAACTTGGGAATCTCTCTGTTCTTGGTGATCACAGAGGCAACAAGCTCCGCAGTGACTTCTGTATTTGCTGTTGCTCTGTTCTTCATGTGATGGATTAAAAAACTGAAAGATGAATATGAAGAGTGGAATGAACCATATCAGTGAGCTAAGGGTAGTCACATTGTAGATGCTAAGACCAGAAAAATCTTTAAGAGTATCCATTTTTCTTTCTCCCACCCATACAATAAAGATCCTGTGGTTATATTGTTTCAATAGCTTTCTCTCAGCGTCTTGATGCAAAATAGCATCTAATGTCATTCCAAGATTGTTTTGTACTATCAAGAGGAGAGAAACTGTGCTTGGGACTGGATTCAGAGTACTTAAACGGATTTTAGAAGCCTCATTCAAACAATTCACAATGCCAAAGTCTATGTGTCTACAGATGAAAGTGGTTCAGTAGCCTACGGATGTGATGGGGTGTGCTATAAGCCACAATGAGAAAATAGGCATAGCAGCCTCTAAATCTACTGACAGCCTGCTGTATTAGGTAGGCTCCTGTAATGTATTACTTGGTAGCACAGAGTTCAGACACATCTTTTGTTCACTTAGCTGGGATGGGGAAGTTCTGAGATTTGGTCTTTCTTCCCAGGACCGTTTTACAATGTGTAGTCAAAAGTAAGAAATTATTATGAATTGAGGAAGCAGAAACATCCTTCCCCCTCAGTTACATTCTGTAGTCATCACACTGTGGAACTGGCTNAAAAACCGAGACTCTTTATCTGAATAAAAAGGTTCCATTTTTACTTAAACATTTTTTCTGAAAATAATTAGAAACAGACTGAAATAACTTAATCATAAATTAATATCTAATATTTGAATATTGATATACCTATTCTTAAAAGAGAATTTCATCCCAGGACTTGCTTTTGCATTCCTCATTTCAAGGAAATCACTCTTAGCAGCACTGCTGTGTGGTCAGCCAGCTGGTTAACTCTCCCTATTTAGCCCAGTTTATCTTTTCTGCAAGATGCGAAAAAATAATTTGAAGGATGGTTTTCGGTTTTTTTCATTTGGTTTGGTGGGGGGTGTGTGTGTAATTTTTAAAAGCTGCAAATATCTGTATGTAGCCCCTTCTTAGACCTGTTGACACACTGATGTTGCTAGAAATTTAATTGTGGGAGAGGAGAGTGGGGGAACAACTCAGTTTGGAAAGATCTCAATCATGTAATAAGAGCAGGGAGTAAATAGCAGAAGAAAGTATATAGCTGAACAAATGTAACTCACCTTTTGGTGGGGGGGCAGTTCCTAGGGGGAAATGGAAATCATGGTGTCTTGTATCCTATTTTCTCTGCTGTGCCTGTCTTTATAACACCAGTTACTAAAACCTGATATTTGTGATGCAACTTTCCTGGTACAGAATTGTAAGTAATTTCCACCCCTCCCCACACATGGATCATCAGTAAAGGGCAAGAAGTTCTAAATCCTAACTGATCCACTAAAAGATCAGCTGACCTACATTTCTGTTTTTCCTAACACATATACAATGGATATATACACTTTGCTGTTGCAATCCTTCAAGAAAACTCTATCATTTGCATCTTCTTTTCAGTATAGATATTTGAAGCTGCCATCTTAGTCTGAGGAAGTGGTGCTTGAGAAGTTGTGTTGTACTGTAGGCTCTTGGATTTCCGTACTGAGCCACACTATTGACTTCCATTGCTGCATCCTGTGGGGAAAGAAGCGGCAAACAGGATCCATTAGATTTCACTCCTCCACTAAAATCTTTTAAGTTCTAAACCATCATTCCTTTATCGGAAACTGATTAAGTATAACTTCATTAGTTTCCCTCTACTTCATTTGCACAGGTTGTTGTCACGTATGACATCCAGTATGAAATTATTTACTAATAGTTTCATTCAGAATAAACCAAATAATATATGGAGAAAGTAGCTTTGGATATCACAGTTACTGAAACATGACTGTTAATTCTGTCTTTATACAGAAAATTATATTGTATATGTGTGTGGCCTGGAACTCTGGAAACTAAACTGATTTTCTTTCTAGTCACCTGCCTGATTTAAATCTCAGTGTTATCTGAGGCATTTAAAAATGTAAATACTTTACATTTATTAAGCACTCTTCCATTGTTTCAACAACTGTCAATCACTTTTGAGAGCTGTATAAAAATAAATGGGGACTTTTTGCGGTCACGTTTTTTTATACATTACAAACTTCCTGGAATCTATGAACACCCATCTGTGCTATGTACTTGACTGCTGAGCAATGTTAGTTGTTTGGAACACTTGTTCAAGGAAGCAAGCTTTGTTTCTTGATGCTCATTTCTGAAAGTAATATCTGTTTTTAATTATTCTACATTGCAGAACGATGGCCTTGCAGGAGCAAGTCTGGCCAGTCCCAATGAAGGCAATTGGAGCACAAAACCTTTTGACGATGCCTGGAGGAGTGACTAAATCTGGATATCTTCATAAAAAAGGAGGCACTCAGCTACAGATCTTGAAGTGTAAGTTGAATGAGATACTAACTAAATTAAATGTTTGAAATGCTTGACTTTGGGATCATTAACACATTTTGTGTTAGCTGGCTGTTTAGAGAAGCTGTTCTTCCAGTTACTTTCTGTAATGAATTACAACTTTACTGGAATATATGTATGAAAGACACATATTGAAAGAATTTCCTTTAACTGTTTTGGAACTGTAGATCTTAGATTATAAATATTGTGGTTGATTTTCTTTTACTTGATTAAATCTCTTGTCTAGTCCTTCACAAGTACGGTTTTAAAGACAGAAACAGATTCCTGGGTTATGTGTAAATTTCAGATATTCTTTTCTAAAACAAATTAGTACTCAGCTTTTTTCCAGCTGGTTATTTTGTACTGGAAAAGTATCCCCATCTGCTACTGCTGTTGTGAAATGGAAATTTTCTGACTGCCAACATTAGGCTGCATTTAAAAACAGTAATTTCTTCTGGAATCAAAATCTATTTACATGAAAAGACATTAAGATTTTGGGTTTATGCTATTATTTTGTTATTCCTCTTTATAACTAAACTATACTTAAATAGTGAAGGGGAGAGATTGCTACCTTTGATAAAGGAAGGAATATTGGCTTCTTAAAACCAACCAAAAACCCACAACATTTTATTGGCCGGTGAAAGAAGAGGAGGGAGATAGTGTTATGTTTTTGGGATGGATATAAATATGTATTTGTAACCTGTGGTTACCTTTCTCTCATTTTGTTTTAGATTGTATTCTTAGAGTGGCTTATTCCTCTAGTAAAGGAGTACATGTTGTGGTCAGACATGCAGTTGCTTAGGTTTCTTTTCAAGTTATCAAATCAGCTGCCTCTCAAATGAGGGAAGCAAATACTACCCTTAGTCCTGAAATTATGTGAATGGACAGCTTTATGATGCGGCTAGTCATCAACAAGCTGTCATTTAACTACTTTGTATTCTTTTGTAATGATTAATAAAATTGCTAACTGTAATTCTACCCAAGTTAAGAGACTCTTGTTAATGTATTGCCTTGGTTTAATATTTTTCTCACTCCTTTTCTTTATCTTTTCAGGGCCATTGAGATTTGTGATTATCCATGAGGGATGTATTTACTATTTTAAGAGCAGCACATCTGCATCTCCACAGGGTGCATTTTCTTTGAATGGTTATAACAGGTGAGTGTGAAAGAATTTACTTAACACCCAAGCTTCTTTTACTTGATGCAGAGGGCTATGATTTAAATTTCCAACTAAGTTCAACTCAGCTATGTTTGTTGTTTGGGTTAAGCACTAAGCTCAGATTCCAAGAAATGTATGTCTTTCACATCATACATGTTAAATTTCCTGTGCTTTGCAAGTCTATAGCCTTAATTTTTCATAATTTAATCAGTAAAGCTGTTAAAATTGCAGTGGGCTTACTTCTGTTACTGCTTAATGGAGACTTTGCACATGCAGATACATGTGGATTCTTTCAGACAAAAGCTCTTTGTTCTCTGGTCATTTCAACAATCCTCACAAAACCAGAAAGGAATATTTGTGGAGTTACTAATTAGCATCAAAACTGGATCGAATACAGGAATGATGAATGAATGAATGCATATGCAAAATATCTGGCTGCTCTTTCTACATGTTATAAATCTTAATATTTGCTTTTTAAGTGGAAGATAAAAACAATGATGTTCAAGTAACTAGTACCATCAGAATCAGCCTGAGTGCAGCTACCAGAAGTCCAACCTAACATTAGAAAATTGCAGTTGTAACTGATGGTAAGAAAGGACTAGTGAGAGTGTATGTAGATAAATACCACATTATTGGTCCTAGCCATTGCTGTTTTATTCTATTTGTAAACATGTACGTTATTCTTGTACAGCATGTTCTCAGACTTCTGGAATAAGGAAATAGCTGTTATTAGAATGTCAGAGCTTCTTAACTGACCACAACAGTGGCCAGTTGTTATTTTACAACAGACCCTACTGAAAAGTTTGTTCCCATCTTTCTTATAAGGCCCCTTTAAGTACTGAGGGGCCAACATGATGATATCTTGGTTAGGTACCTACCCAATTGTCTTTGAAAATTTCTTTTCCTATATTTTGTAAACCACCTTCCTTAAGGACTTATGGAAATATTTGTACAAGAATGATTGTAAGAACTTTAATCAAATTTCTCTGAGCCTTATGCTCAATAAATTTTAAAGTTACTTTTAGATTACACACAGTCTTAAGATTTTAGTGTATTTGTTCCAAAGCTTCATGGCGGATATTCAAAACTAAATTCTTGTGCAAGGAATTTCCTCATTTGAGACTCCTTTGGAGAAAAAAACCCAAACTGAACTTATCTAATATATTTTGCGAAGGAGGCTGAGTTATGCTTGGTTTAAAAGAATAACATGCTTTATTATTTTAAAATAATAAAAATATGATTAAAAATAAATAATACATGATAGTATATTATAGTATTACATAGTATAAAATAAATAATAAACTTATTCTTAAAAGAATAAAATTCTAAGAGAAAAGTGGAAAAATGTAGTTAACTTCTATTATAGTACTCATTTATTTTCATGGACATGTGGTAAACCTGCTTTCTAGCAGAGCTTTGACTTTCAGAGCAGAACTAACTTATAGAATAAGGTGTTTATGTATTGCCTTTTGTTTTTCAGGGTTATGCGGGCAGCTGAGGAGACAACATCAAGCAATGTGTTCCCTTTCAAGTTAGTTCATATTAGCAAGAAGCACAGGACATGGTTCTTTTCAGCTTCTTCTGAAGATGAAAGAAAGGTAACTTTCTCATATTGCAGTACAACTTTCCTTGAAGCAGACAGCGAATCTTGGACTTCCTTAAAATCTAAATTAGCTGGGCATGAAGCTGTAAACCTAGTTCTTTGGGCTGCTCTGAAGTTTCAACTATTTAGTTAGTGTTAGTTCAACTTGTAATTTAGGGAATTACTAAAAGTGACATACTAGATGTCATGGTTTTTTCCATATTGCTTGTTTTATTTTTAGCATAGGAACAAATATCTCTATGTTAAATCTTTGATAAAGTATGAAAACCATTCAGTGAAACCTCTTACCGATAAGCATACTATGAACAAGTGCCTGGCTTTAGAAAGAACATCTTGAAATTTTCAAATTGAAAGTTTAATATTTTAATAAATTCTTAGAACATTCTAAGTTTAGGTTCCTTACACAGTTACTCTGTACTTACAGAGGACAGATACTGTGCATCTTTGTTTAATGATTTAAAGATGAGTGTGTTGATTATTGTTTTCTTCATTCTTATTTAGAACTGGATGTTATCTCTGAGGAGGGAAATTGATCACTACCATGAGAAGAAGGAAACAATAGCAGAATTCAGGTATCAAGTCCTTATTTGTTTGTTATCCCTTTCACAGTAGGTATTGACAATAATGTTTTGGGGGTCTTTGCACCTAGCAATAATTTACTATTAAATAGGTGCAGCGAGGCCCCAAAATGAAAGGCCTTCCTAATACAGAGTTTAAAGACTATTAAGACCAAAAAAGTATCTTTTTTTGTTTGTTTTTTTGCTAAGAGAACTTTAAATGCCAACTTTGTGTAAAACAAAACCTTTAAACTGACAGCAGCAACATATTTGGCTGTTATTGGGGAAATAGGAATAGATTGCTTCTACTTTTTAGGTGCTGCAGGTCTGCTACCAGGCATGTTTAGTGACCCAAGAGCCATAGCACAGTGATGCAGAAGGTACGCGGTCTTTTCTTTTGCAGTGACTCTGGTTCTGATGCAGACAGTTTCTACGGCTCAGTAGAACGTCCCATTGATATCAAGTATTCTCATCATTCGGCAGATAACGAAGGTGACAAATTTTAGACACTGATAAATAAGACTTATTTGGTTATTTATTTCTTTATGATTCTGCAGGAGCTATTTCCATACCTTGAGCAAAACTGATCCAATTTGCAACCATAGATTCTTGGTTTTATTGGGCATGTAGTTTTAATTTTAAATCAAAAGCAGATGTTTTGTGCAATAAACCATTCATAAAAATAAATAGTAACTAAAGGAATTCAGATCTTTGAAGAAAGGATCTGACATCCTAATAATACTACTTGAATAAGATTTTAATAAGATTGCATTTGGAGAGTTTGTAGATCTAGCAAAAAGATTAAATTTTTGAGTATGCCTGTAGGTCATAGTGTGGAAACACAAAGTTGTCTTTATGATGGTAATTGAATATTATTGACACTAATTGAATATAGTTATAATATTAAGATATTAGTCCCTTAAAATTATGTTCTGAAAACATGCGGAGACAATGCAGTAAAACACCATGGAGCTAGTTACCTCCTCTCCACACTGTAAAGTTA
The DNA here is from genome assembly GCA_013399135.1 of Heliornis fulica. NCBI lineage: Eukaryota > Metazoa > Chordata > Aves > Gruiformes > Heliornithidae > Heliornis > Heliornis fulica. The sequence continues at coordinate 677,845 of VXBZ01005257.1, read as the reverse complement.
ATTCACCTGGCCTGCAAAACAGTCACCCACACTGGGATGTTGTTGTATCTGTGATGTAATCTGTTTAATGTGAAACAGAATCCATCATCTCTCCAGTTCAGGAAGATCTTACATTAAGCATAGAATGGGCCTGTGTGAAACACACAAGATAACTTTCTTAATGACTTTCAAACTGAGTAACCTTTTTAAGTAAGGCTCTGAAATTCTCATTCTCAGCATAGCCTTTTTTTATTCAAAGTTTAATACCTGTTCACTAATGTAGTTGTTTCATGGTAAACACTTCTGGTTGAGTGTGTGTTTTCTTTTTAATTAGAAGGGAGGACATTACGGAAAGCCTGACAGGTAGTCAGTTGCTGAAATATGTTGTGAATGCCTTACTAGTCAAGAAACAGAGTTGGTAAAATCTGACATGAGAAACCTTGCCTCAGGGTTCAACGTAGTTCCTTTACAAGGAACTATTTTCCCATCTGCCTTTTCAGATTTCTTAGGACAGGGTTTATTGGAGCAAGTACTCTCATTTCCTGAAAGGAAATTCCTGACTAGAACAAAAAGGCAGAAGTAAGTCTTGTTAGGAAATCCGTTTCAATTGCTGCAGACTGGGGCTGGAGGGGGCAGCAATACTCATCAGCACTTCACATAGGACTGTAGTTGTGCGGGGGTTTTTTGTTTTGGTTTGGGTTTTTTTGGGGGGGAGGGTTGGGGTGTTTGTTGTTGTTCTTGTACTTGTCAGAGCAAGGCAAAAGAATTAATTGTTTTGTAGATTACAGGGCTTGGTTAGGCTTCTGTATTAGAAAATCATTAATATTGCTGTGTTAGGGTTAGGTTTTGGTTTTAGTTCTCCCCAACTGGTTTTACCAGTGCAGCCATTTGATTGTGTGTCCGCAACTTATTTTAGTTTTTATCAGAGAGGCTTTAACACTAGAAAGTATCACCATAAAGTAAATTTTAACTTGAAAAATGGAGATGATTTAATGTGCAGTGTAGTTTATTTCCCACTGCTGTAAGCAACGGCTTTCTTAATTTACATCAGAATTTAAGCAAACACCTATTGTAAATAGCAGAGGTGGACCAAATTTTTTAAATTTCTTTCACCTGTTAAAAAAAACCGCAACAACCCAAACTGAAAAATACTTTTTTACTAAAAAGCAATAAGTACTCAGTATTCTTTATGTGTGCCAGGAGTACTTACCAGAGTCTGACACTGTATTTTTATCTGCAGATTATGACCAGGAGGAAGAGGATGAGTCATATTTGCAGCCAGATACTTCTGACATAATGAAAGATGGTATGTGACTTCTTTCATTCCCTTCACAAAAGGCCACCAATGAAAGCAATATTCATACAGAATGTGGGATTATTACTGTGGCTTGGTCATATCTTAAGCATTGCAGGTGGTAAAATAATTGATGTAATGCACAGGTATCTAAGCCTGAGAGATATATAGAGTCAAAAGTTCCTAGTAACAGCAGTAAGAATTTACAGAAACTGTTATGTGCCTTTTAAGGCGTTTCCTTGCAGGCCTCCTGCCCTGGAAGAACCTGTATTTGGTCTCCAGCTTGGAGGAGGGGTAATGCTTTTTTAAATGTAGTCTCTTTTTCTTTATTTTTATCAAAGGGAAAACTGTGAAGTCATTATAAGCCATGTCTAAATAAAAATTGGAGTTTACTACATGTAACATTCACAATCATACTGAAAGTTAAATGTTTGTCCAGTATTTTGGGTACTGCCAGATCTGATGCCAATGAAATAACTTAATTCACGTAGAAAATACATTTGAGAAGTCTTGTTTCTTGCAATATTGTATTTCCCTTCAGTGTCTCGTGTTTTTTTGATGTTTTGTTTCTGTAGATATGGTCTTGCCCCCAGCCTACCCACCTCCACCAGTTCCTCATATCAGAAAAGGTGCCTACTCAGAATCAAGGGCAAATTCCTATGCTGGAAAATCTACTGTGCCAGTACCACCACCACCCCCTAAAAGAAGCTTACCTGATATCAAACTAGAGGATATCTTAACCATCAGAGAATCCCAGTTACAGTGCCGAGCTGAACATAATCTAAAGATTCAATCCTCAACCTGGAGACTAAGTGAACACCTGCCCCCTGTACCCCCTCCACCTATTTTCAAAAAGCCTCTGTGTGTCAAAGAATCTTTGCTTCCAGAGCCTCTGCCTCTAGCTCATGTTCTTGCAACTTCAGAAGGATGTGAGAAGCTAAAAACCTTGAACCTTTCACCACGAACTCCTCCTCCACTACCGGGTAATAAACCCAAACTGCCACAGTTTACTGAAAAAACAGTAGAGCCCAGAGTGCAAAGAGAACATGGTAAACCTGGACTGTTTGTGCCACCAGTGCTTCCAAAGCCACCTGTACCAAGCCACCAGCCCCCTGGAATCAAGCTCAGACCAGAGAAGTCTTCATGTCCCCAGTTACAGTAAGTATGAAAATGCAATGCACTATTAATTTTTTTCCATTGTGTATTAGTTCACTCATTGGCAGACCTATTTCTCAGATTCACAGAGACATCTGTTTCTCTTCCCTGCACCATCCCTCTCCTCCTCACCGTTGTGCTTTTTTTGCCTCTGTATTTGTTATTTGAAAGTTTTGCTATGAAGCTAACTTCTGAAATAGTTCAGAAATAAATACTAGATGAACTAAACTTTAAGAAAAAACCAAAACCACACCAAAATTTTGTAGTTTATTTGTTTTCGGGTCTGTCTTAAAGACTTGAAAGCCTTTGATCACAGTGGATAAGAAGCCTTTATGTCAGAACCGCAGTGAACTGCAGAAACAATTTTAGGCTTCTGTGGAGATAGGAAATGTGTTTGATTTTCTATTAGGATCAGCTTTAGTAAGGGATGTTGAACTAGTTATGACAGTGAGTTAGATGAAAATGGTTTTGTCCATTGGATTATCTAGGGGCTGTGAAGAACAAGTAATAAACTTTTTAAAGACAGTCCATGAAAGGCACTGATATATTGGAGTGAGCCCAGTAGAAGGCCACCAAGATGTTGGGCTGTAGTACATGCTATGTGAGAAAAGGTTGAGAGAACTGCATTCATTCAGCTTTTAGGAGATCGCTGCTGTCTGTAACTACTTAATGGGTAAGTATAAAGAAGATAGACCAAGACCTCAGAGGCCTGCAGTGACAGGATGAGAGGTAGCAGGCAGAAATCACAACCTAGGAAGTTACAGATAGGTATTAGGAACAACTTTTCACTGCGTGTATGGTGAAACACCAGAACAGGTTACTGTGGAGAGGTTACAGACTCTCCATCCTTGAAGATATTCAGAACTTCACTGGACGTGGTTTCCTGAACTACCTGATCTAATTGGCCTTGCTTTGTGCAGCAGCTTGGACTAAATGATTTCCGGGGGTTCCTTCCAACCTAAATTAATCTGTGATTTGGGGGCTAAACTGAAACTTGCTCTTCAGTTCTAGTTTTCTTATCCCTTCAGTGTTTGATGTATGTTTGTTCTGTTTTCCTGGGATGTCCTTCAGTTTTCATTCTGTTTCTGCCAGGAGATCACCACCAGATGGACAAAGTTTTAGGAGCTTCTCATTTGAAAAACCAGCAGTTCCCTCCAAGCTAAACCAACCTGATGACGATTCTGATGATGACTATGAAAAAGTAAGATGAAGCAGATGATCCATTCTCAGTGCATTTTTCTTGCTTATGTCTACTTCTGGGAACTTTTTTAAATGCATATTTCAAGAAAAATTTCTGAAAACAGTTCTGTGTGATTTTATTTTTATTATTTACTTTGGAGCTTTAAAGAATGCCTTGATAAATTCTGTGTTTTAATGTTAGGTGTAATAGAGAACAAAACATAAAGAAAAATTAATTACCATTGATAATTTCAGATTCTGATGGCTGTAGCTTATTTGCAAAACAAGCTGCTAAAATTTTGAGTTGTCGTTAACTTACACAGTGATTTATTTTCTTCATATTTTTTACAGGTTGGGCTGCCTGCTTCAATATTTCTTAATACCTGTGAATCCTTCGAAGTTGAAAGGTAAAGTGTTACTTTAAAATAGTTGCTTAGAAGTCCTACAAAAGCCTGCACTGAATAGTAGTCCAGAGATAATTTCGTAGGTCTGATTTGTCTCTAAAAACACAATACAAGTATGTAAATTCCGTTAATATGGAAATCACTCTTTAGGGGAGTTAGTTTAGTGCCAATTAAATATATCAATTGAAAATGCATAGTGCTTGCAAACTGGTTTTGCTCCATCTGGAGAAGGCTGTTCTGCCAGGATGCTAGATAGGACAGAAAGCCAGATACTCTGTGCTTGTTCAGACGCTACACCAGTGAAACTTTCAGCTATGATGTACTATGAATTATTAGAACTGAAATAGAGATTTGTCATAAGAATTTTAAGAATCTAGTAATTTTACTGATCTGATTTGGAAAATGCTAACATACTGTAATTGTATTCTTTTTAGGACATTTAAAGCTAGTAGTCCACGGGGACAGCCACAAAATGGATTGTACTGTATTAGGAACTCATCTACTAAGCCTGGAAAGGTAACTTGCAATTACTGAATCTGTACTATGCACCCCACCCCAGCCCCAATCTTTTTTAATGTAGAGGTGCTGTATCATATACATGATAAAGCACCTAACAATATACACGTGCTTTTTCTTAAAGCAAGAAAATCTGAGATAATCTCTATCTTCAGTGATTTTTTTTTTTTTTTTTGTCAGGCTGGATTGTAACTATTTTCTTAACACACTGATTTCAAATAACTTATTAGCATAGACTGAATATGTTGCATTTTTCTTCTTCCAAGGTATTGGTTGTATGGGATGAATCTGCAGAAAAAGTGAGAAACTACAGAATCTTTGAAAAGGTCAGTAGCTGCTCTGCATGTGCCTGTATACCTGTATGAATTACACATATAGATAGGTGTATAAACTGTGCCTGTGTATAGGTACATATCGGAAATTACAATTTTTGTCTAAACTTCTTTCTACTCCTAAAAGTAAAAATAAGCTGATTTACAAATATCTGGTCCAGGGTGAGAGTTTGAGTACTCAGATCTGGGCTTTTGAGTTGCTGCACTGTGCAAAAGACAAATTAGCTGTAAATGTTTGCATTTAAATTTCAGCTCCAGTCAAATCCTATAGGAAGGAATATCAAATACCCAAGCTTAATTTGGACTTATTTGTGTAGGTGACTGGTTTTTAAAGCAGTAGTTTGTTTGAAAGAACTTCTTAGTTCTGATGATGTTGGGTTTTTTTAAACAGTGAGTTGGAAAAATTTGGGTCAATGACTACGTATGGTTTTGTTTCTGAAACAGGATTGCAAGTTTTACCTGGATTCAGACATCATGTTTTTGAACATGGGAAGTTTGGTTGAATACTACAGCACTCATGTCTTACCTAGTCACGACAGCCTGATTCTTCGGTGTCCTTATGGCTACACTAAACCAAGGTGACATGACTTGTGTAATTCACTGGGGCTTAGGACAGATGGGTTCCCTGCTGTCCTTGAATTAAATATGGATTTCTGCCACTGTTGGACAACCCAGTGTTTGCATACAGAAGCTGTTTCAACTGTTTGTTCTCACATTAATGGTATAGAGACTCCATTTAATGTAAAACTTTACAGTCCAGATCAGTGGATTTTATGGTCTTTTCTTTTAAAAAGATCAGAACTGATCATGCTGTGAAAGCTGTCCATGATACCTACACTTTTTATAAAGCTGCTGCTGCTGCTATTACTAATCTCCTTGGAATGTGGAAGATGGACATAAACAAAGTGGTCTGAACACAACCAGTACATAAAAGTGAAACTTATAGAAGCATATCGGAATTCACTTGTTTTAGGGAATACTAATACTCTGACTTGAAGGCATATTACCCCTTAAGTCAGTACTGGTGCTCAACTGAGAGTTTCTGTGTTACTTGTATGTCGATGTGTAAATAATGTAGACTTCTGTGCAACTAATTTGGTTTACTATAGGTAAAGATGATCAGGAAATATGTGGCTTTTAAATCACCTCATACATAAATATAACTTCTGATTACAATGTCTGCGGTAATCAATATCAGGATACTATCTGATACAGTCGTGGCATGTCACATTGATGACATGCACTTCAGACCATCTTAGAGTAATATTGACTTCTATGGGAGACCTGTTCCTCACTTCTAAACTGGAAGGGTTGGTGCCACTAGTGTTTTAATGGATATGACAAAAGAGAAAGGAGGGAAAGGAGTCTTTTGAATATCCCAAATTCTGACTGGCAGTTTTCTTTCACACTGCCATCATCAAAGGTTCTGCAAAACAAAACGCACAAATCCCTGAAATCAGGAGCGTGATGCTACTATTGCTCTGTAAATCTTGGTGGTCAGTCTCTTGAGATTGGGTTGTCAGTCCATTTCATCCTGTTTCGTTCTGGGGCAAAACATACTGCCCTAGTGTACTTTTCCCATTCTCAACAAGAATTTTCCCATTACTAAAATCACTACTTAGTTTGTAGTTACATGCAAAATAAAATCTGTTTTCAGCATACTATCAGACTGACAGTGATAGGCATTAACAGGGTGCTTGTAATATTTGTTCCCTAATGTTTTGGGGACATATATCCCAGAACAAAGGGCTTGATATTTATGCCAAAATTATCCCATTCCTAGCTTTTTTTATAAAGGGGATAAATTTATTTTAATGACCTGTTAACTAACTTTGTTGATTCGAAAGTGATTTTATAATATATATAAATGATGTTTACAAGACTTGTAATAAGTTGGGTTTTTTAAAAAAATAAATAATGCCGTTACTCCTGAAAGAGAATAATAATAAGAATTTTCTGTTAATGATAACAGTAAATATTAGCACCATATATAGGAATTGAGGCAAAAAACCCTCTGTCTCGTGTCTTTTGCGGGAGACATGGACCTACATAATATCAGTCTTTTGATCCCTGTTCCCACTGTAATAGGTTTTATGTGCATAAAGAACTTAAAGTACGTAAATTTCAGATTCTGCTGAATTTTGGATATTGCTAAGTTTCTAATTCCTTTTATTATAAATTATTATCTCTGTGGTTCACTACCCTGATATGATCCACTCTGTAAAGAAGGTTCAGCCAACAAAGCATTTCAAAAAATACTTGGATATGGATATATATATATCACAGTAAGTTCTGGTTTCTTGTAGTATTTACATGTGCTGATTACAGAGTAAATTTTTATCTGGGAACAAGTGACTTCATTGTGTCATGACAGTCAGACTTGCAGCATGATATCTTTGGGGCCCTATTAAAAAATTTCATTTCTTTTTGCAGCCATGTGATCTTTTAGGTTTTTTAACTGCAGAAATACTTGCGTAATCCAGTACATATAAAGCATAACACTGTCTTTACCTGTGAAATACAGGATTTGCAAATATGTAAATTTTTTTATTAATTTCACTTTTTTGTACAAATGTATATATTTCTGAAGTGGATACAGTTTCAATGAAAATACAGTTAGTTGTGCAGTTGTCTTAAATGTGTGTGTTTTAATACTTCTGTTTGTGGTTGTCCTAAATAGGGCTTGATTCTTCTAACTGTGAAGTTGGAAGAATTGGTGTTCAGCCCCCTTAAGAAGCAAATCTTCATGAAAGCAACACTATCAGAAATTTAGCTTTCTAGTCATCAGACAGTGTGGCTGGGGGTGGTAATGACCCATTTTTCCATTTACTTCAAAGTTTTCCAAGTGCAGGGTTTAGAACTGAAGTATTTATTTTACCTATGGATACAGAATGCAAGTACAGCCATAATGAAATTATCATCTTGGAGGAACAGGAATATTTGATCAAGAAGGTGAAGTGTCCAAAGGTTCTTCAGGAGCTTGCTTGGGAAAAAAGGACCTTCCCATTTCCCGTCAACAATTGCCCTTTCTGCTCAGACATGTCAGTGTAACCTGGTGTAGGTTAGTACAAGTAGGGGATGCTTCCAGCGTCGTTTGCATTCCTGACATGCACAGAATTCAAGGCAGTTGGTATAGAAAAGACATGCAAGCTAACCCCCTAATCCCTCCAGAGATGGGCAGAAGGGTTCCAAAGAAATCTTGAGATCATTACACTCTCTCTGGCTCATCTTGCTTCTGTGTGCTATTCTGGTCCTTTTTTAATTTTTCTTTATTTTTTTAAAATGTAGAATTTAGATTAAATTCAATTTCTGGTGTTTGTATAGATGAAAGGCACAGCTGCAAAGCATGGCTAATAGTCTCTCTTACACTTCTTGCTAACCTGATGCTCCTCTTCCCCACAAATAAGCCTTTTGTGTATACAACCTACTGCAAGCTCCTCAGCTTTAAAATAGTCTGTGTAGAAGTGTAAAAGCAGTATTTAGTATGCTAAAAAAACCCCAAAACCCAAAGCAGTTTATGATTTCAGTAATATCCAAGTCAAAATACTTGATACTAGTTTTGTCTCTTCCACCTAAACTTTCAAGTGTTACAGGTGATATTTTTGGGGTGTTGCTTTTTGAGGGGCGGGGGGGAATCGGTGGTTTTGACACAGTCAATAGGTGGTGTAAAAGTAAACATATACAGACAATTTTCCTATGACCATGAAGGTGTTTTGTGTCAGCAGTCTCGTTACCAAGTCCAGAACGTCAGTTTTTACGAGAATGTAAATAAGCATGAGAGCATTCATGGCCTCTGGTGCTTCAAGGTTAGAAAGTTCCAAACGGCGCTAAAAACTTCTGAAGCTTTAAGGTGATAATTTTGAATTTGGGGACATCTGCTGGTCAGCCTGTTCCATGCAGGGTTCCAAGCAGCAGAAATACAGCCACCAAGTAGGTGCATAGAAGTGATTTGTGTAGAAATCAGTCCTGATTGACTTCTAATAGAAACTAGACATGGATTTGGCAGACAGATCACTGTAGATAAGGAGCTGGCTCGGTGGTCACACTAGACTTGCAGTCAACAGCTCGATGTCCAAGTGGAGACCAGTGACGAGTGGTGCTCTTCAGGGGCTGGTATTGGGACTGGCACTGTTTAATACCTTTGTTAGTGAGATGGACAGTAGGATTGAGTGCACTCTCAGTGGCTTTGGCAATGACACCAAGCTGTGTGTCACAGTCAGCATGCTGGAGGGAAGGGTTGCCAACCAGAAGGACCTTGAGAGCTGGGCCCCCGTGAACTGCATGGAGTTCAACATGGCCAAGTTTAAGGTCCTGCACGAGGGTCAGGTCAAGCCTAACTACAGGATGGGTGGAAAATGGATTAAGAAAACCTTGAGGAGAAGAACTTTTGAGGGTGTTGGTGGATAAGCTCAACATGAGCCAGCAATGTGTGCCTGCAGCCCAGAAAGCCAACTGTGTCCTGGGCTGCATCAAAAGTAGAGTGACCAGCAGGTTGAGGGAAATGACACTGTCCCTCTACTCTGCTCTCATGAGACCCCACTTGGAGTACTGCATTCAGATCTGGGATCCCCAACAGAGGGACGAGGACCTGCTGGATCAAGTCCAGAGGGTCGCAAAGATGGCTGTAGCAGCTCTCCTATAAGTCTGAGAGAGGTGGTTTTGTTCAGACTGGAAGGCTCCAGGGAGACCTTATATAGCAGCCTTCCAGTACCTAAAGGGGCTACAGGAAAGCCAGAGAGCGGCTGTTTACTTGGGCATGGAGTGACAGGGCAAGGTGTGAGGGTTCTCAACTAAAAAAAAAAAAGGGAGATTTAGATTAGATATAAGGAAGAGATTCCTCCCTGTGAGGGTGGTGAGTACCTGGCACAAGCTGCCCAGAGCAGCTGTGGCTGCCCCCTCCCTGGCAGTGTTCAAGGCCAGGTTGGATGGGGCTTTGGGCCACCTGGGCTAGTGGAGGGTGTCCCTGCCCATGGTAGGGTGTGGAATTGGATGATCCTGAAGGTCCCTTGCAACCCAAACCATTCTGTATCTCTACTGGAGCTGGTTTGCACAGAAATGTCAGGAACTGCAGGATTAGATCTCTAGGTGTGTAAAACAAGGGGAAAGCATCTAACCCTTCCTGGAGTTACTACTTCTTCTGCCTTTTGACAACCACTTCTTACTAACTTCCTCCATGCAGTCTTGGCACACTTGGCTCTTGTATTGGGAGGCTGATGTGTGCGTAAATTCTGACCTTAAAAGCTTTTTGCATGGATGGAGTTTTGCAACTTCATTGAAGGCCGGGGTGTGAAAGGTCTGCCATAGCCACACAGAAAAAAAAGAGAAAGCTCTATTCCATTTAAATTTATTAAAGCATTTTATTATGGGACGAATAAGGCGAGATGTACCAGGTGTGGCCTCACAAGCTGTCTGTTTCAAGCTTCAGGGCTGCACTGTGCGTTAACACTGTGCTAACATTTGTGCTTATTTATTTTTCCAAGTAAATGCAAGCCACACCCTAACCATGGGAATACTGCTTGAAATGGGCCTTTTAAAATTAATTGTGATTTGATTTAATTTAATTCATAATTTAACTTTTTAATATTACAGAGTCCCAAGATGAATTAATTTTTGCCTGTACTACTTCACTTCTTCTTTCTTCTTTCTTCTTTCTTCTTTCTTCTTTCTTCTTTCTTCTTTCTTCTTCTTTCTTCTTCGTATTAGTATTATTTTTAATGCTACTCAGCCATCCTCTTTACTTTGAGCATGCCCTGGTATTTTCTTCTGTTCATTGTTTTCCTCTCATGGGTCTGTTTTTAAGTCCTACCTCTTTGACATTTCTAGATTCAGTAAGTGGTGCTTTTCCTTATCCTGCTACTACTTAGTGAAGATGTCATTAGAGAGCTGCTAAAAAAAATCTCAGCACTAGTGACACTGGAATAGATCCACCTATAAGGCAGAGGATGCTTAGCAATTCATAAATGTTGTAATTACAAGAGTAACATTTTAGAAAAACAAACCCAAAGCTTCAAAATGAGTGTGGTAAGGTTAAAAGAGAAAGTTAATTGCTTGAGTTTCCTTTGTCTAAAGCAGGCATTGTGTTCAATTCACGCTGTTATTAACCAGTTTGAGTCATTTACATTTAATCTCAATCACATATTAAAATGTCCGTAAGCCCCATAAGCACAAAGTCGATATTTTCAAACTTTAAACCAAAGCAGCTTCTCAGTTTAAAATTTGTATACAATCTGGCAACATGTAGTATTGGCCTGCTGTGCCCTTTCCCCACCTGCTGCTTTGATTCTCTTTATATTTTTTTTTTCAGCTCAAATAAACCTCAGATGTGTTTTTGTTTGGTTGTGGAAGGAGATGAAAGTAGGCCAGAATACATGGGTTTTTTTCCTTCATGTAGTTGTTTCATCAAGTGTTTCTCAGACACATAGACATTAAAGATTGTTTCTACATAGTGTTTTCAAATCATTAGGAAATTTCTCCATCCTTATATAAACCAGTAAAATTTTTAAAAAAATCACTCGCTCCTGTGAGGAGTATGATGGAAGTTGGGACAAAAAGTAAGTTTCTAAAAGTACTTTTTGTTTGTTGAACAGTTTAAAGGAAAATCCCTCATGTAGCTTTTCAGTAGTAATGCTACATATGCATAAGTGACTTTCACCAGCACTGGAGTCAGAGACATGCAGTGCTTCTGGGGCTGCTTTTGGGTGTTCGGTACAGATCATTCGTGTCTCTATGGGCACAGTCTAAGGTCAGGTAAAGAGGTCAGTTGTGCAGAAATAATTGTACAGTATTTCTGATAACTAGTAATGGCAAAAAAAAAATTGTAAATTAATACATTTGCATTGACTCTTTTATTTGAGACTGTATGATGTACGTTGAGCCCAGTGCTGCTGATGCCTGATCCTGCTAAGGAAAACGATTTACTGTGGGTGAGTCAGCAAGTGGAACACCTGTACCACCGAATAGCACCACACTGACACCTCTCGTGGAAACACTGTGCTGGCTGCAAATATGTGGTAGCATTGCTTTGGGTTTTGCAGGGCCAGTAAACATGTGCCTACACCAAGTGCAAGCCTCCTGGCAACAAAGTCTTGGTCCTTTTCCCAGAGGCCTCACCGGTAGTCAAAGGTCTTGAAGGAGTCAATACTGGAGGCTGAAAAATACCTTGTGGTTTGTATCGTACCTTTTGTTGTTGCTGCTGTGCTGTAAACCCAGATGGTAAGAGTTATCACAGACAGACAAGTTCTTCACATCCTAAATAATGCAGAAGTTCTTTTTCAGATTGTCTTTGATGCTGTATTTCTCCAGCACCGCTTTAGTACATGTCAGTATGTGTCTGCCCTCCTTTATGCTTCTGTCTACATAATCCTACCTTTCCTCTGCACCAGCACTGCTGTTAATGCAGCTGTGTAGAAGCAGCTCAGGAACCTGGTTTGGTTAAAAACTGAGCAGACGACATTAACAGTGACATGCATCAGCCTTAGCTGTCTGCAGAGTGACAGACAGCTGCAGAGTGAGTTGGTCGAGTCGGCTGATTCAGCACAAAACTGGCCTTCCCGTCCCTCTCCCTCTCCAATTTTTTAATCAGTTGAGCCAGGTGAAACATATCTTCTCTGACCTTGATATTATGGGACATGATGCAAGGGGAAGGCTGGAAGGGGACAGCAGGAGAGAGGGGTAAAGGAATAGCACTCTTTGCCAGCATTTCACCAGTAGATCAAACAGGTGCAATGATAAAACACATCCTTTGATCAGCCTAAGATGCTTGTGACACCACACCCCATAATTATGCTAACACTTTCCCCTACTGCTCCTAGCAGAAGGAATGACCCTGCTCTCCCACAGTCCTTGGGCACTGCTGCTATCCTCAGTGCCCCCCCATCCCCTCCTTTTTTGACACTGAAGTTTTCATATGGTAAAGAAAGAGATGTAAGCAAGGTGCCAAGATTAAAGGAGACTTTTAACAGTCATCTGCACACCAATAGGACAACAATGTGAAGCAGGTGGCCGGAGTTTGCAGGTGCAGAGCACCTACAGATCTCTTTAGGTAAACTTTGAACAAGGACAAAAGTATGCTGTCTGGTATGTGAACACATCCACTGGCTTTACCAGGCGTCAGCACTAGACTTTTGTCAAGTGACTTTAATGTTTTAGCCTTACAATAACAATTCTTACAAAAAAAAAAAAAAAGCTTAGATACAAATTGCCAAATATTAGTAATTACAAAAATACTCATCCTACTGTGGGATGGTTTTGATTAGGCAGATCCATGACCAGCAGTGTTTTCTTGTCAGATGTGCCATGGTTATTCTGTGTCATCCTTCAACAACTAAACCACCATTTTTGGTGGTTGAATTCACAAGCTCTGGTGTATCTTTATGACCTATTTTTTCCCATTTAGACAGCAAAGAACAAATGAAGCTTAATTGCCTGAAAGGCTAGGTAGCATGTTTCCTCAGTGGAGGTGGTTGGAGCCGCCTAGATCCCTCCCATGTTCCAAGAGAGAGATGTTTGCAGCTCCTGAATGTACCCAGCAGGTTCTGCTAACAGGAGTCTGTTTTTCCTGTGATCGTATGGATAACATGTAGAGTATGGTACAGGGTGCAGAGTGTAGCACTTCTGAAAGTGTGTTCCAATACCCCAACTCTTCACTTGACCTGTGGCAGATACTGCTCTACGCAATGGAGTTTCCAACAAGAAGTGCAAAGCAGCAGTCTTCAAACGATCCAGTAAAAGCATAAAGAAAATAAAGCAATCTTGCAGCAGGAAGTAACCACAGATGGTGCTCGGGTCTTCAGCGACTAAGGTACTGCGGGTTACGCTAGCCACGCAGCTCTTCATAAGACCTAGAAGACCTACCGGGGTGGTTTATAACGATCTAATCGGGCCCTACGTATGCAAGCTGTGCACTGTGTCTGCACACTTCCTGGGTCAAGGGCATGGCTTCTCACTGGACAGCACGTGTGTCGCCGGGGGATATCTGACCGGTGGTATCTGTACCTTCGCCGGGGACAGGTGTCTCTAACACTCCCCAACGCAGTTCGCACACTCGACTGCTCTCGCCGGGTGTCTGTGCTTCTGGATCGATCGTGCCCTGCTGTGGGCTTCCAGCGGTTAGATGTCGTCACCGCGGCGTGATAACGACCCCCCTTATCGTCACGCTGCCTTGGCAATTACTTGATTTCTGCCCCTGCTGCGAGTGAAGCTTCCCGGACGAAGCTTATCCTGCTCCTTCCGACCCCCTTCCCGTGCTACCGGGATCTTCTCAGCCTTAGCCGGGTGGCTCAGGAATCGCGCAGCGTTTCCCAGGAGAGCCCAGGCAAACGCAGCCACGCCACCACAGACGCCGATAACGCTCCTCACTATCCGCCCCTCCACCGCCCGCCGGCCAATGGGAGAGCCGCTTAGTCGCCGAGCGTGCGCCCTCCAATGGGCGGCGTGGTTATTGGCCTGCGGCCTCGGGAAGCCGCACCCTGTCAGGTGGGGGGCTGGGGCCGCTCGGTGCCTGTGGGGGAGGCGGGAGCGGAGCGGCGGGAGGCGGAGCGCGGCGCTGAGGCTAGCGTCGGCGGGGGACTTGTCAGGGGCGCCGTCTGCAGCGGCCCCTTCTTTACCGCTTTCTCTCTTGACGCCCGTTTCTCATCTGTCCTCGGGTGA